>JAJOOS010009169.1:0-17446 GCA_029582725.1 Solanum chiquidenum
AAGGATAAGAAACTTGCTATCTTTTTTTCGTAATAGTTTTACTTTCTTAAGATTTATGATACCGTGTGATTAAATAAAGATTACTCCTTTTCGTCTCATATTAGATCGACATTTTCTATTTACAGGATAATTAAAAAATTATTAATAAATTTATGATCAACTTTACTATTTTGCTCTTCGTTCATATTAATGCACGTAAAAATAAGTTTTTAAAAAATACATAATGTATAGGATTGTGAATTGTTCACATTCAGAAGACTATATTAATTGTAGAGGTAAAAAAAGAAAAAATAATTAATTTTATCTTGATTTAATAAATGATCAGGTAATATAAGATTATTTTTAGTAAGATGTTTATCTAATATGGGACGGAAAGAACAGTTATAGGGAAGAATAATTTGAGTATTTCATGTCTATGAACCACTAATTACTCCTTCAATAGTTCCAATAGTGACTTGGTACATAATTTTGAGATTTGCTTCCCAATAAATTAAAAGTAAATTTTGACATCATTTAAAAATGTATATAGTACTTTTCACTGTTTTGATATTTAAGAAAATCACTATTTACCGTACTTTCATCTATTTTCTGCACGTCCTATTTTAATTTGTAATCTAAATGAACTCTAAAAGCTGATCAAATACTCAAATGGCCCACGACTCTCTATATGTACTCTAACAAGCTACAAGTAGTTGCCTATAATAAAATAACTAGATCACGTGAGTTATAATAGAATGATTGAAATAGAGATTTCCATTTCGAGTTTTTTTGGAAATGGAAAAAATCCTCTTGAAAGCGTGATTTTAGAAATGATCCTATTACATGTAATGCACGAATTTAAATTAGTCAGACTCTAATAAAGACATCGATCACTAATTTACCACACGTAAAAACCAAAGAAAATTTAGATAGCACACTCATCTTCACCATCAAATGGTGAGTGAGTCCATATGAAGACATTCGAAATAAAATTAAAACGAGAGGAAAAGAGTTGGGTATATAGGGGGAACCAATCTTAGCAAAAAATCTAAGTAGTAAATTCATAGGGCCCCAAAAAATGACTTTGCTTATATCAATATAAATAATAATATAAAGTTGGAAAGCAACCAATCACCCTTCATTTATTGGAACAATCGATGAAATACTTTTTTAGAGCCGCAAAAATCACTTGTTTTTGTTGGTAAAATAGATACTAATATTATTTTATTAATACAAATGGCTTGTTTGGCCAAGTTTTTAATAGGTCAAAAACATTAGTTTAAAAAAAGAAGATGAAAAGATGTTTGAGTAAAATTTTTTTTAAGAAAATAAGTGTTTCTGTTGAGTATCAAATGATATCTTTTAAAGCTCAAAAAAATATTTTTTTCTCCAAATTACACCTAAAAGCCTTTTTAAAAAGTTTGGACAAATACTAATTATTATTAAAAAATATTTTTTAAAGAAAATAATCCGATAAAAATAAGGTGATTTCAGAAGATTAATCAAACAGACTTTAAGTCCCGGTACATTGTTTGTCAAGAATACATGGTACCTGGCCAATCATTTTCAGAACATAACTAGAAGGCACAAATCACTTGAATTGGAGTTTGCGTCTTGTTTATTTATATGGAGAAGTATTAAAAATACCTTTAAATTCGATATGAGTCATTAATTTAATTTCGAACAACCTTAAAAATACTAATTTACTTGACTAATTGAACTTAAATACACCTCCGATCTTGCAACACGAGTGAAATACACTCCTAAATTCTTGTCAAATTTAGGCGTGTTTTCAACATTTTTTTTGACTTTTTACTATGAGACTCATGCTCATACAAGAGTTTGCGACCATTTGCTATGTCATCTAGCATATTAGGAGTGTATCTAAGTTTAGTTAGTCAAGTAAAGAGGTGTTTTTAAGGCTGTCAATAGTTCGAGGACAACTAATAATTTACATCAAGTTTAAAGGTATTTTCAATACTTCTCTTATTTATAGTCCTTCAAATGTTTATCCCTAAGACCTCTTCAACAGCGGTTTATATATATATACTAAAATTTTGATAATTTTACAAGTACATAAAACTATTAAAAATTAAACTCATCAAATTTAAATGATGAATATAATCCATCTCTAGCTAATTAGCTTCTCTTGCTGTCACATACGACTCTCATTTACTTATGAATCAATGAAAAATAAATTCATAAGTTAAAAATAAAAAAATATAAAATCATAAGATAGTTTGATACGAAAGTTTTCCTCCCCAAAAAGGTATCTTTGATGTAAAATATTCTACATCCAAGTAGATGGAAGCTAAAAGTTAATACTACTAAAAGGAAACTATATATGACAAAATGGGATAAAGATTGACGAGCACAAAACTAAAGAAAAGGCTTAATTATTAATTTACACTCATTAATGAGACTGCGATATAAAAAAAAAGAATACCCTTTTTCATCTCCTTTATCTCTTAAAAATAAACAAGATATACACAATCATGTGGATGAACAAGAACATATAAATATTTTTGTTAGATGATTTTTCCTAACAAGCGTCCTTTTTCGTTAAAATGACTGCGAAAAAAGAGAATATCAGGAAGCTCACTCTCGGCTGAGCTCGAAGACTTGTTGATTCTATTTTTGTCTAAGAAAGTAACAAATTGAGCACTAAGCCAAAATGCATTGAATCACTAGTATGGGGACAAAACTTAGTGAATGGCAAAAATGAATGATCATTTCAAGAAGTATTTGGTTCATGGTCCTTGTCTTGATGTTGATGGTTCATTTTAGGTTCATCGTATAAATTTATATTTATATTGTGATTATGATTGATGGCCTTTCTTGGACACTATTGGACAGAGACTTGTATGAATGGGAATTGAAGTTTTTGGCTTGTGGGTTTTCCTAAGTGAACGTATTACAATTTAGATCAAATATTTTTTTCCCCCAAAAGTATCACTATCTCAATATACCAAAATTATTTTCTTTAATTTCCTATGGTCGAAACTCGAAACAATGAGTGGTAAATTTCTACCACAATACTTTTTTTTCTGCAATGATTATCCAATATGTAGTAGGGACATCAAAGGGGAATGGAGTTTCAAAAGATAATATACATCACTAATCACTATGATCTAATAAAAAGGATTAAGATTATATATATTGATAGTTTTAAAGACGCGGCTGCTGAGACAGAACTAGCCGATGCTTATTCCTGAGATACCATCATTGCTTCTTCTCCGGGAAGAGAAGTTTATGACCCACAGGCCTTCAACCTTCACCCGGCTTTGTATATTTTCAATATAGTTGAACTTTTAATAACACACTCTTAGCCATCTCTACTTTTGGAAAAAGGCCCAGCCAATTGTGTGTCTCATATTGCAATAGTGGCCTGTCAAATTAAGGAGCCCAACCCAAGATCAATGATTCCTTCACTCAAGGAGTGAAACCAACTTTCATCCCTGACCATGAACTAGACAGTGTTGAAACAACACCAGGGGAGTTTGTCTGATACAATGGTGAAAATGGGGTGGGGTTTAATCCAGCTTACTCACACCTCAACTAATTCAATGGTATCCCCACTAGATATTGGGTAGTTCTATCCATCAAGACTTGGACATATGTGAAGAAATCACCTAATATTAGACATCATAGTTGCTCTCAACACACTACACACGTCTAATGGCTTTCCACACTAGGAAGAAATGGATGTAGCCCCACTAATCATGGACAAACTTATTTCTATTAAAGAGTAACTATTCAACAATAGACAAAATGAGTCACTTGAAGGATGGACTGCTCGATTGTATTGTTATGGGTGAATAATATAATTTAACCATCTCTGTCCAGGCTCTGAATACAGCAAGTATAGCCACTATAAGTCCATAAAAATCAGCTGAACGATAACAAAAGAAAAGGCACATGGTCATGCTTAAAAAGCAAGCTCTCTACATATTTGTGAGGAGAAAACCAAGCAAACAAATTTGCTACAGCATACAAACATGTCATTTCACTAGTTTTCTTGCTCACCAGGACGCCGATATGGCAAGAATCTGTGGTCTTTCGCAGCATTCTTGCGCCTTTTCTTCTCAATATATGATTCCAGTTTGCCAGCTGCTTTGAGTGACTTGTATTTCTCAATAAGTTTGCGCTTCTGAATTTCAGATTTTTTGAGATAATAAGGTTGTTTTCCTTGCTTAGCAGCTTCCCTCTCTTTCTTCTTGTGCTCTGCCAGAATCTCTCTCTCAGTGTGCTTCACTCCTGCCGATTTCAATTGTTTGTCAATCCAAGAAACACGACTTTTCAGTTCATTTCTCTCTTCTGGGTCATTTGATTTCCTCATCTGTTTCTTCAAATCCTCTTTTTCTGCTGGAAGATTATCCTCATAAAGGAAATTGTATCTCTTTTTGAACCCTTCTTCATCTACCTGGCCATTTAAAGACTCAAAGCGAGGGTCACGAGTGGACTTTTTAGGAACTTGGATAATTTCCCTAAATCGGCTTACTGGCTTTTTGCTACTCATCTCCATTGGCCTGTTCTTGTTAGCTCGGCTACTTTTTCCTTCCGAATTAAGCTTCCTATACACTGTAGCTGACCCATCAGACCGTGCTCTCTGCAATTCTTCAAAGGTCACATCAGCAAGCTCTTCCTCTATTCCCTTCTCCTCCTCATCTTCAGATGAAGAGTCATCGAATTTTATCTTACTTGAACTTGCAACAGCTGGCCTGTCTTTTCTCATATCAACAATTTGATTACGCTAGAGTAAAAGAAGTTGAGAACTTTGCTGTACAAAGATTGGGAGGAGTAAGGAAAAACCTCAAGAATAGTAGCATATAACACAACCCAATAGTTAAAACAGAAGAATACTAACTAGCCGGCAATTGGCATACAAAAAAAGCCAATGCCAACTTAGCAAGACTAAAATGCAAGTAAACACTCAATTTAAGTCAAATGTTTTCTTCCTTGACAACAATGGTTCAGGTCAAGTTCGCATGACATCTTGACAGCTCGCCTAATTCATCAAGCAACCTGCTACCTCCAACAAGCACAAATCCCCAGTCTAAGCCTACCACCAGATTCTTATCACTCGCAACTAGTATAGGATGCGCACCTGATGACATCTCCATGTTTCACTAAGCACGTCCCCTACTCCCCACCTTGTGGACTTTCAGTCAATTAATTCAACAGCTAGTACTCATTTAAAAGGGGCAATGCTCCAATCTCCCAAAGAGATATTGAAAAAGGCAACACAACATGTCTTCCCGAACATGACATTCTATTTAACTAAATACATTAACTCAGAAAGGTCTTTCAAAGTTACAAATACAGGACCCTAGAAAGGTCTAGCACTCATCTTGCTAAGTTCACTAATACAAATAACCGATTAAAGCAAAAGCCAATAAAGAACAATTCTTTTTTCGACAAACTTATCTGTATTCCTACTTTGCACATTGAATACGATATTCAAACAATTTAACAGAATTACATACATACATGTGCAGAGCAAAACCAAACTGGGTAAGCTTTCACAAGAAAGCAAGCCGCACAAACAGATCCAACAAAAACGAAGTTACATCAATACAATCGAGAAATTATCGCCAATAAACAGACTAAACAAGGAAGAATTCATAAATAAAAATTGACCTAAGTATAAAATTTTACCTTGTTTGAAACACAAAAATACATGAATTTCACAGTGAAGTTACCCAAATTAGCAACAAAACCTAAGTATATAATCGAATATATGGGCAAAAAGGATTAAAGAGTTAGAAATTGTTTGGTACCTTCAAGAGTGAAGAGCTGCAGCGGAGCAATAGGGAACCTTCAGTTCAGCGTGCGTTTTCGAGTTATTAGGGTATTTTCCTGTAACTTGTCTCGGCCCAAATCACTAGAAAATAAAATAAAAAGCTCTTTTTACCAACTAGGTTGCGGTGACGTGATAGATTTTGGATTTGAATTTCCTTGGGTATGGAGAGAGTGTTTGGGACTTTTCAATATGAATTCAAATTTAGTCGGACTCTAATATGAATACCAAACTACTATTTGGATTAGCTTCCTTTTTTTTTAGCCAAAATAATTTTAAGTATTTTTTTAGTGTTTGACTTTGAATAGGATGATAAAGAGATTTAACTTGGGTTTAAGTTAAAATAAATTAAAAGATATAATTTTTTTTTAATCACAAGCTATAAATCCATTCAAACGGGATTTAAATCTCTTCTAGTATATTGTGTAGAAAATGTCTACGAGAAGATCATCTTATTAATTCAAACGGGCTTTGAATCTCTTCTAACACGTTTTCTACGAGAAGACCATCTTATTTGAGCCCATAAAGTTACTTCCTTCGTTTCAAATTAGTTACCATATTTTGCTTTCAATAGTTATTTTGATTAATCTTTGAAGTTAAGTTGAATTAATTTTATTTTATTTTTTATAATTAAAATGTATTTTTTTAAAACCATACGAGAATTACTACATCTTAGAAGCTTTTCTCATATTGTCAATTCAATAAAAAAAAATCTCAAAATATTGATTAAAGTTGACACAATTTGATTCTTAAAAAGAGGGAAGAGGACAACTAATTCAAGAGACAAGGAGTATCTAATAATCAAAATTCAAGTACGTCTTTTTACAAATAAACAGACTAGTATAATTATTAGGTTGTGTAATTATTAGATTAGTAATTACTATCCTATTAATTACACCGATTTCATATAGTAGGTGACTCTTCAAACCAACTTAAGGGCCCGTCATTTTGTTTGGACTTGCGCTTTGAACTTTGTATGTTTTATGTTTTCTTATAAAGATAAAATTTTATAAGTTGTAAAACTATTAAAGTTATTTCAATTATTTATACAATCTTACCAAAACAGCAAAAGTTTATAAAATCGCGTTAAACAAAGTTTGACAAAAAAAATACATCGTTGCCTGTGAGACTCGAACTCACGCGGGGAACCCCACTCGCTTAGCAACCGAGCGCCTTAACCACTAGGCCAAAGCGACTCTATGCACTTTGATCACAATTAATATTATAAAGCCATATAACACTACAAGAAAACATATTTTTAGTGAGGACCAAAAAAAATCGCCTCAATTACATGATTTTTGGCGCAGACCTGTTAATTCTAACCAAGTTTTCTCAAATTTTATGTGTCAAGTAACACAAACAATTTTTTTTGCTATTATAAATTTGAGATAATTCCTCTTTTCTCTATCTTAAACTATTTGTGGAGGGTTAAATGTTTTTTATTTAGATGGTAATCCATCGGTAATTAAGCATTAGTGAAATGTCTAATGTTATAAGTTATAACAAATGAGAACAGAAAGGAATGATTCCTGCAGTTTGTAAAGTTCTCTCTTCATACATATAATTACAACATTATCCAAAGATTCAAATAAACTGATATTTCTTTTTAAAAAAAATTTCATGGTCAAACGCCTATTGTATCTTCTGCTATTCAGTGCCTCCATCCCTTTGAATGGCCATCCTCCATATAGGGCTCAAGGAAACCAATAAACTGCAAATCCAATGGAAATTTCTTAGTCTCCACCATCTAGTTTTTTTGAAATAAACAAACCTTACTTTTCATTGACAAGTGATTAGAAATCTTGTAATAACTTCATGAATGGTGGAACAGGAACCTCAGCACCAATCATAGTATATGTACCTTACTTCCATCTTTAGACCACCGTGCACCGTAACCATTAACAACTCTAATCTCAAAAACAACACCATGTGGTGGAACAATATGAACATTCACCCAGCAGGAACGCGTTATTAAGTTCCTGATGACATCCAGGGCAATCCTATTTTTATCAGAATCTGGAAAGTGAAAAACACGAGACAGTAGCACATGAATCGTTGGTATCATGCATCAGGTGATAACAGGAATTGCTTTCCAGAAGTAACAATGTACTCGTAAAAGAAGAAAAATAGCAGGCACAACTCGAGCATTAGAACCTCACATGCAAATCAAGGATGTTTATGTTGAAGGGCTCTGAAGTGAGGAACTAACCACTTCCAGAAAAACTACCCCAGTATCTGTCACTGCTCCTGTTAACGTGCTTTGACAATGCCCTCGCTCCATCAGTCAATGTACAACCTTTAGTCTGTTGCAGAAACTAGATACCTTAGGATTACTCTCATATGTAAAATAACCTGCACAGAGATTTTACTCATTTTCTTTTCCTACTTTCTTGCTCTCCTACTTTAAATAGTTCAACATGTCATCCACCGTCCACCTTACCCCTCTCGTTAAGACAAAATATTAGTAACAGAATGGAGAAGAAATGGTATTGCTTTACATAGGATGGATATTAGTAAAGAGCCTGAAACTGCTTCTGTATGTCTTACTGACGTACAAAAAGGCAAGTGGAAGAGCTTGCTTCTATTAGCCAAGAAATGTGGCAAAGAGGTTGATGGAGCTTCAGAAGCAATGGAATACAGTTCTCTCTTCTTTCTCATCTTACTGTCATCTCAATTTACTTCTATTAAAAAAATGTCATCTCAATAATCCTTTACTTTCAAGTTTCAACAATCATAATAACTATAAAAACAGCTTATTCACAAGGAAGCAAAAGTTTGCCCTAGAGTATTTCACAAGGAGAAAACCAACATAGTCATATCATACATTTGGATTATGTGGCAATAGAAATGATGAGATTAGAGAAGATGTTGGCGGTGGAAGTGCCTCAGAAACTGTTCCAGCTGTACATATGAATCCTAGAAGCCTCTGAACACCAGCATAGTTCAGTTCCTGAAAGAAATTAGACTCTGAATTAGGACTTGACAAACATCTTTCTATCTCTATACGCACCTGAAACAATAAATGAAACTTTGAAGTCTTAACACAGACGTTAAAATTTGGATTTGAGCTCAAAGCAGCTATGCTAAGGGTAAACTAATGCACGACTAAAGCACATACACTTGTAGGAGGACAAGTGTGTTAACAATAATAGAAGTTAAAATTTGTGCTTGATCCTGAAGCAGCTATACCTAGGGGATCTCATGCAATATCAAAGCACATACAGTTGTAGGGACATGCGAGTCAATAAGAAGCAAGTTTTTGACAAAAATATCTCAAATAATCATTTCTAACTTACAGGAGAACACAACTTCAATGATAGCATTATGTCATTTTGACATGATCTAAATATTATACCTCCAATGTCAAGATAAGTAGAGCTAAAAGCATACTCACAGATAGCATGGAGCTCAGATCGATGGAAGGCTGAGAAACCAGCTTCTTAACATTGATAGCAAGAACGCCATTTGACCTTTCTTTCTCTTCTGAGTAAAATTTCCGGTAAACTTGGACACCTGAAATTTTCATGTTTATACAACTTAGCTTGCATATAAGGAACATCTATCATAAAAAATTACGAATTGGTTATCCATTTTACTAATTACAAGTATTGAAAAGTTAGTTTCTAGCAGAAAGCAACAAAGTCCAGTATACAATTAGCCTCACCTTCAGTTCCTCCATATTTACAAATAAAAATGGATCTACCAAGTAGTACCAACTAACAGAAAATAAGAGAAATCAGGGCTTTCACCTCACCTATCAGTTATCACTTGAACATATTGCTTTACACTAGCAAGATTTAGAGCAAATAAGATCTCAAATGGTCCAATTATATTACAGTTTCTCTGATAGCCTTCAAGAAACCAACTATAACTTGGCTTTAAAGTTCTGATCGCAAATAGCTCAATAAGAAACCAAACTAGGAATGACCGTAGTTATTTAACAATAATTCTTTTTTTGAACTCTCAAATTCTGTGTTCTTCACATCATTAAAATGATGAGCATTCAGATGTGAGGTGAAAAGAATAACAGAGATTGAGAACGGAAGCTGGGATTTTCAAGATAGGGATGAGCAACCATAAGATATTTGTTAACATATCCATAAGATAAATGATGATCTAACAGAAGATACTACTCTTAGATTCAAACATAAGATATTTGTAAGCCTATCCATAAGTTAATCGTCTTCCAAACATATTAAAAAGTCCCTACAAACATGGAAGGTATGGAGTGAGAAGTAACATCCTCTCTATCATACAGTAAGAAATTTCCACCTTCTTCAGTGGTATCCACTCCAGGAAGAACTTCTTTAAGACTCTCTGCTTCTAACATCTCACGAAATGAATGATAATGACGGACATCCTGCAAATGGACATTTTATTCAGTTAACTATAAGATGTACCTAAGTGATACATAAAAAGAAAATAAATGAACATGATGAATGCACCTGAACTTGAAGAACTAAACATTTGTTGATGAGGATGAAAGCACCTGATTCAATTCTAACATCCAAAAAAGACTTCATCTGAGAGAGGAAAAGAGAAGAAATATTCTTGTAGATGATCAATGTATCAAAGATGCTTCCTGTCATTTTTAAGCAAGTCCTTTTAGGATGAAAGGATATTTCTGGTAGTTGAATCGTGAGGGTTCTGGTTTCAACACATTTGAAGATAAACCAGGACTAACTTTTCAGCACTGTACTAAAAGTGGTTATATCATGAAATGCAATCTCAAAAAGTTATGAGAGAAAAAAAGTGAGATACAAGCAAACACGTTAAACAAAAACTACTAATAAAGAAGGTCCCCATGATCTAAAACATTAGAGATGGGAATTCTTCTTGTGATGGAAACATTGATAAGGGTCGATATAACAACCATACATGACTCCTTGGGCATCCTCTTCAGGGCATCCAAATTATCGTACGACACAGAAAATCAAGTTTTAACCAAATACAGTTTTAGTAACCAAAAGGTATTCTAAGGATAGTATTTTGGCACTTGACTTGATTGAGTGGATTTATTAAGGCACACAAACTTAACTGATTAGAGACCTTGAGAATTAGCATTAAGCACAACACGTTTAATGAGGAGACGGCAGAAGCAGTCAATATAGTAAGCAAAATGCATACAAGTCATAATGAAGTAATACTTATTGTAGTGTCCAACAGCACACCTTCCTTCAACTGTTTTCTGTCCATCTGCAAATAATTTCGAACACTTTAACAAAGAATTCAACTATGACAGCAAAGGTGAAAATGCATTAAAATCTAAAGGAAATATAAATCTATGACAAGGTGGAAACTAATTTTGCTAGGGGAAAGCAATATATCCAGATATTTATACTTCTAAGCAGGGAGAAGTAAGGCTCCTGAACATGGAGTTCAAAGTCCACAGATTTTAGCACCTGTAGTTAGCAACATCCAATAGATATTAGCTTCGGGATGATGTATGTGAAACTGAAACAAAAGGAAGAAACACTATAACATGTTTAACTTACATTGAGCAAATGAGAACCTTTTTCCCTAATCAAACTAGCCCACTCTTCTTCCTTTTGCTTCAAAGAACTAGTTTCTTGCATTACAGCAAGTTTGTTTTCTGTCCTTGGCAAGGCTTCAGAAGAAATAGCTTCATATAAGGATGCTGCAAGGCGCTTGTATAAAGGATATAACGGAACTCCTTCAGAAAGACCTGTCATATACAGGCAGCACAAGATAAAGAAAATTATCAAACTTGATAGAGGGTCAAGTATCCAAAATCTGGAATAAGTAGTACAAATGAGAATCTTTAATCTTTTACAAAGAAAAGATAGACAGTTCTCATTGCATTAGTCAGCACCTACTCTCTGAATCCCTGTTCCAGAGAAAGGAGTAACAGCCCTTCTTTTTATATAAAAGCAAAAGGTCCGTATAGACAATACCAACTATTTGGGATTAAACTAGTTCTTCGTGTTTGACCTACAAACTTGGAGGACTCTATTATGTTTGGTGTCAAGTTTTCATGACTAACCTAAACCAACTCCTAGAGTTATGGCAAGATTAAGCCCAAAAAACTAGAAAAAGAAAGTGTAAATTAAACATTTGCGTTATACTTCCATTGTATGCCATAAATCTTTTAATGGCAAGGTTAATCACAGTGAATTAATCAAATGTTAAGTATCAAGCACTTCCTTGAGCCAAGTACCTATCAAAAACATTCTCTTTACCTCTAGGTAGGCAAAATTACATTGTTTATACATGATTAAAATTGTATGTTTTATGTATGTACATATATAGAAGATGTTGAACCATTTGACTTCTTTATATATTTACTTCTTCATATTTTGAACCCTTTAGTGAAAATCATTGCTCTGCTATTGGAGGTAGGGTAAGGCCTCTGTACACTTTATCCTTCTCAGACCTCACTACTACACCGGGTATTATGTTGTTAAGGATCAAGCGCTTGTTTTAATAAAAATACGAAAAGTTGCCTAGCAAATGGGCTACTTTTACTTCAGTTGCTCCAAATAGTTGATACCACAAAAAGAGGGTGAGAAGTAAGAATTACCAGTGGGATCGGGAAAGGGGTCGGAGGGATCTTCTTGTAAGAGGGTGGAGCAATAGTCTTTAGAGAGACCTAAGTCAAGTTCAAGAGTGCCGTCAATGGAGGAAACAAGTATGAATCTCAGCAGCTCTTCTATGCAGTCCTTCAGTTGCAGTGACGCTCCAAATCCCGGAGATGCTGGCTGAGATTCCATTTTTATCGACTGGATCTTTATTGACTCAATCCCCCCCTGTGTTCATATGATTCTTCAAATACACAGAAAATCGATGGTTTGGGAGGCCTGTAACTGTTTTTTTTTAAATAAATAAATTATATACTATTATTATTATTGCATAGGGGCTACGGGAAGGGGAAATACGAAATGGGTGAGACGATTATAAAATCGAACCATCACTTATAAGGTGAGAATTCATGTTACAAACCAATTGGGCTAATAAAATTCCGAGACTGTGACAGTAAGGATATGATAATAGTAAGAAAATTCTCTTGTAAGTTATACCTCCTTATTGGCGTCCAGAAGTTCCACATTAGGCTAAAAGGCGCAAAGACGATTTTGTACCAGCAAGTCTGCTCAATAATAAGGTGATTAGTCTTGCTTTTGGTATTGTACGCGGACTTTAGCCTTTCCTCGAAGAGGTAGAATACCAGCATATACTATGAAAATATTTAAATACAATTGACAACACTTGAACATGTAGTTTCTGAAAAAAAAATGATATATAGATGCATTTCTTCTTTGTTTGAATTTCATACATGCCATTAGGGGTCTGTCCCAATAAACTGGCTTGTTTTAACTTTGTTAACAATAAAGAATCTCCTATATTGCTATGTTAGAGATGCCTTTGATCTCCTATATATACTCTTCTAATCCCTACAATCTGTTAAATCTGTATAATTCTCTAAGCTAACACCTAATCAGATGTCATTTAGGTTATTGAACTAGGATTAATATCAACCTCGGCTTCTTTAACTTTGCCTAATTCTATCATATCTACTGTTGCAGAAGAATGAGGCTTGATAGAACAATCGAAGTTGTGATGATGATTCTGTTCATGGTGTGCCTCAAATGTCCACACGAGGACTAACGCGACCATCACTGTTGACAGGAAAACGAGTCCTCCCCATGTCATATGCGCGTTTTTCTTTAATGGTTTGCAGTGGTAGTCAAGGATATCAGAGAACGAATCATACACTGTGTCGCATTCTGCTAGGCTTTCCATTCCAGGGTACACATCCAGTATCCTTCTGAGAGCAGTTGTATATGCCTCGATGTTATTGAAGTCCCTAAGCGGAATCAAGACTCCTCCTATGCAGTTTTCATTCGTGCAAGTCAACATCTTGATTATCTTCATACAAGAAGAGAAAATTCCGTCAAACCAAATGTAAAGGAAAGACTAAGAACAGTAACTATGTGTGAAGAAAATTGTGAATTATAGCCTTTGAGCTATATACCCGAGGGAGGTCTCCTATCCTGATTGCGCTAGATGGACAGTTCTCATCAGGCTCGTAGTTATAGTCAGGTGGACCAGAGAATGGATTGCAGATTTGTGCAACATTTCCATAATTTGTAGACAGTTCGCGATTTACCTGAAAATTTCCATGTTATCAAGACTAGTAAACAAAACTTTATTGCTCAAAATACCAAAAGTATTACTTATTTTGCTGTGATACTAAAATAAACTAAATTTTACCCTGTTCACTACTCGATGAATCCCTTCACTGACTTCATATAGGATTGATTCTGCAGTGAGTAATTCATTACAGGGGAGGATTGAACTCAAGCTATTGTTGTAGGGATTTATCTCGAAACTTTCTAGAGCTGTGCATGCGTCTCCAGCAAAGCTGCAATAAACAGATGGAATATGATCATCAGTACGCCAAGGCCGTACAATTTTTGAGATGAAACACAAAACTTGAGAAGTTATTGGAAATTGTTTTCATACTTGTCTAGAAAGAAATAAATCCCGAAAAATAACCAGCACAGAATTGTAAAGATCCAACACACTGCAATCAGCCTGCATGGATCAGAAAAATGTTTCAAAAAATAGAAACTATCGGAGTATTGCCAAGAACTTGGAAGTGTATATCAGATATATATAATATCTAAATAGGAGGCTAAAATTTGCACCATTGACGTGATATACTTACAGGCGAAAAGTTCTTCTGAATTTGAGGATTCCAAATACTGCAATGAAAAAGATTGCAGCTTTAGTCAGAATTAGATATTTAACGACAGCCCTACTCAAAAATACCAGGTGCGGATAAGTTTTTACCCAAAAATAACTATAGTCTCCTTTTCTAATTCCCTCTTTGCAAACTAAACAAGAGAAATGGCAAAATTTGAATATTATACCAGTGAATTCTAGCTCCCAAGACAAGGAGTATTTTACACTTCCATTTTAGTTCTGGTTTCAAGATTCTTTTGAAATAATATCGAACAACAGGAAAAGTCGAGTTGGATTTAGTAGTCACCTGTTAGGGCAATTACAGCAACCAAGTTGAGTGAAATGATCAATGTAGTTACTATATACCTGCCAACAAAAAGTTGTATGCATGTCAGTTTTTTCTTTCTAGCAACAGAAAATGAGCATAAACTTGTTGGCTCACTTATTTAATTGCCATGAAATTGTGTACACTCGAAAGCACACACTAACTCTAGATCCTGGATTTGCCTCTACTAGAAGATGAAGACTTACAATATGTCAAGGCCTTTCATGATTAAACGCCTATTTTCAGTGGCTTCCCTATGTATATCAGCAGCCTGTCTGTCAAGACTTCTAGAGGTGGGAATGAGGAAACGAGCAGCCTCATGACGTATATCAGTATGTGCTAAGTCAGTGTACATCGCTCTCAGGGCTCCAGTAGTAGTGTATATAGTCTCCGATGCCCCCTCTGCTGTATCAACGACAATGTCCACAACTGTATTTGTTCTCGAATGAAGTTTTGCATTCCCTCCTAGTGCCAGGCCTGTAGCTGTTCTGCAATGATAGTGAAAGTATCTCAAATTTCTAAACCTTCCACAATAAATGAAACCACTTTATTCAAGGATGCAGTACATATATTTTTTTGTTTCCCATCCGATGTTTGGTACCTGTTTCCCATCTGCTTATTTTGCTTTTCGAAAAAAAGTATTCTTGGAGAGTAGCACTTTGTGTTTGACTATTTTTTTTGAAAAACATTTTTGTCAATATTAGAGTAGCAATTCGTGCTTGATCAAGGTTCTAAAAGTACTTATCGGAAAATGCTTTCAGCTTCTCAAAAACAGTTTCTGCTACGACTCTAAAAAGCCCTCCTTACCAAAGGTGACTCCACTCTCAGAGCTCGAACCTCAAGATCTTTGGTAATATTAGAGGAATACTTACCATCCCACCACAATGGGTGGGTGGTGGGGTGTGGTGGAGGTGTTTAAGTGAGGAATGGAGTAACTTACATAGCTAAAATTGTCAAGAAAATAGCTGAGAAGGTCAGCCAGAGATAACATTGTTTATAACAAGTTGATTTCTTCTTGAACTCTTTGTTTTTCCTTTTAGAGCAGCAGGTAGAGGCTACAAGAAATACTCCATATCCTAAGCCACACAACAGCCATATCACTGCAATGACATAGCCATATATACCTGTAAAAATTGTGGACTGCACAAAAAAAAGTTGAAATTTCTTGTCAGATGTTATTTTTTAGTCCTATTAACTCGTATCTCTTACATTATCAGGTCACACAAAGGATATTTATAGGTAAGTCATCTTAAAATCGTACGATTTGTAATGAAGTGACATGATGGTTAAAAATTTCTTATACTGGTGATGTATATTACTTAAAACACATTAGGATAATAGATGCAAACTCACACTCCAATAGTGTTTATTTGTAATGTCAAATCCTCCTCTGTATTTCTTGAAATTGTTCAAAGGATTTATTCTCAATGTATTATCTGATTGCTTGGCTTCTGAACCATAATCTAATTCAACTAATCTTCTTCCTGCATAATCAACAAGTCAATTTGTCAATTAAGAGCATTAATTAATATTAAAACAATATTTCTTAGCAACAATCTTAATAGGATAGTTAGTTTTAAATATGTTATAAATGTATTGCATTATTGCTACAATGCTGTTCATACAACCTTAAATTGACAAAACTGTATAAGACAATTTTCCAAAAACAAAAACTCGAAAGTGACTAGTAAACGTTATTTCTAGCCATACAGGCCAATGCACAAAACGAAAAATCCAACACACGAAAAAAAAAAAATTGTTACCTGGTGGTCTGGTTGATAATCCTTCAAGATTAGTTAAGTTAAAGGCAAAGAGGAGGGCAAATAATAGCAAGGATATAGCCACTTTCCTCCTATGCATAAACTCCATCTTCTAACCTGTCAAGTAACTATAAGATTAAAGAACATTTAATAAATAATCTATTTTCTTAAATTTCGTATCAAGACAGAGTCAAAATAAGCTAGTTTTATCTATTTGTAAAAAACTAATAACGACAACAACAACAACAACATAACAGCAAAGGCAAAGTCAGAATTTTTAGTTTATGAGTTCCTAACCAAGATTTTTTGTATTGTTACTGAATTATCAAAGTTATTAAGTTCCGTTGAATGCTGAAAAAAAAGTTCATTACTCTACCTTGTCGATCGTATAGAGGTGAATGTGCACGGAAAATTAAAGCTTTTGTAAATGAAGACAAAAAGGTAGATTACTATGTGAACACTTTTAATCTGAGAATATATAATATAACATCCAATTCAAGTAAGGAACAATATCATTTATTAAAGATAATATAATCCTAATCCTTATACATTATAAACACTGAAATTAATAAATTAATTTATTCTATTAAATATCCTTCTCCTATATTAACTCTTTTTTGTAGTGTTATGTTTTAAATTCAACTACTTTTTAAAAGCTTAACCGACCAAGACAAAAGTTTTTTTTTTTTTCATGAAAGAATATTCTCGAATTAAAAGTTTGTTTCCTAATCAAATTGCTTTTTACGTAATTAGTACTACAAAACATCACGGAAGAAGAATTTTCACTATTTTTATATATAAAAAGAAATTCATTTTTTTTATAACACAGAATGAAAAATAAAAAAAGTACGTACGAAAAGGTAAATCTAAAATTTGAAC
>JAJOOS010009170.1:0-14318 GCA_029582725.1 Solanum chiquidenum
TGGTAAACCACGGACCACCAGCACGGGCCGTGGTCTGACCTACGGTCCGTGGATGGTGACCGTAAGTTGCACCTGCAACTTCTCAAAATCTGCATTTTGGTCTGTTTCAGATACGGGGTGTTACACCATTGGCTCCTCAACCATCCTATCCTATCCCCGAGTTGGAGCTCGCTCCTTCACCGCCTCATTGTCCATCTCCTTCTACCCGTGCTATCACTCGATACCAAAACAACATCACCAAACCCAAAAGAATTTTTGATTACCTAGCCAACTTGAACCCCACCATCACACCCACAACTTTCAAACAAGCACAAAAATATCCCGAGTGGCGTAACGCCATGAAACAGGAGCTTGATGCTTTAATAAAGAACCAGACTTGGGAACTTGTTCCTCCTGACCCAACAAAAAATATTGTATCTTGCAAATGGCTTTTCAGGATCAAAAGGAATGCAGATGGGACCATCGACAGATACAAAGCACGTCTCGTTGCAAAAGGCTTCACGCAAAGGCCGGGCATTGATTTTCATGCCACATTCAGCCCAGTCGTCAAGCTAACCATAGTACGCATCGTCCTTTCTGTTGCACTTCATCATAATTGGCACTTACGTCAACTTGATGTCAATAATGCTTTCCTCCAAGGCAACCTAGATGAGGAAGTGTACATGGCACAACCTCCTGGGTTAACCAGTGATGACAAGCCAACATATATATGTCGTCTGCGCAAGGCGATCTATGGCTTGAAACAGGCTCCTCGGGCGTGGTACAATGCCCTTACGGGTTATCTCTCATCCCTAGGATTTGTTAAGACAAAGTCAGATGCCTCGCTTCTTGTCAGACATGGTCCAGGTGACACGTTATTTGTCCTTGTCTATGTCGACGATATTATTGTCACCGGGAGCAACACCTTCAGTGTCAATCAGGTTATCACCTCCCTTGCTTCTCAGTTCTCTATTAAAGATTTAGGTAATCTTCACTACTTTCTTGGTGTTGAAGTGCTACGTAGCTCTGGTGGTTTCATTCTCACCCAAGCAAACTATGTGAACGAGATATTAAATGATGAGCTAATGAATGACTGCAAGAGTATCAACACGCCAATGAGTGCCTCTGAGTTACTCGTCTTATCTGATGGTACTCACTTGACTGATGCCGCACGTTATCGTCGAGTCTTGGGCAGACTTCAATACCTATCTTTCACCAGACCGGACATAGCCTATGCAGTCAACAAGTTGTCTCAATTCATGCAAGCACCATCTGACCTTCACTGGAAAGCTGTGAAGCGCATCCTTCGATACCTGCGTGGTACCATTCATCTTGGCCTACGGGTTACTCCCATTGATGACTTCAATCTACATGTGTACTCTGATGCAGATTGGGGTGGAGACATCACTGACAAAGTTTCTACATCTGGCTATATTTTGTTCCTTGGTCACAATCTGATTAGCTGGTCTTCAAAGAAGCAAAATACTGTCTCACGCTCTTTCACCGAGTCTGAGTATAGGGCAGTAGCTAATGCTCTTTCTGAAATCTTGTGGGTCACCAACCTTCTAAATGAGCTGCGATTCCCAGTCCATCAATTGCCCACAATATATTGTGACAATCTTGGAGCCACATTCCTAAGCAAGAATCCTGTCCTCCATAGTCGTGTGAAGCATGCTGCCGTGGACTTTCACTTTGTTCGCCATCATGTCGACACCAAATAGGTTCGTGTTGTTCATATTCATGATGCCGATCAAATAGCCGACACTCTCACCAAGGCACTGCCTAAACCTGCATTTGAGAATAATCTTTTCAAGTTAGGCTTAGTGACCCATCGCCTAACTTGAGGGGGCGTATTGGAACATCACGAGTCAGTTTAGTTATTTAGTTGTATTAAGTTTAAGCAGTCCCTATCCCTGTTTATTTAGGATTAAGTTTTATCAATTATTGTCTAGTTAGGCTTTATTACTTCAATTCGTTTAGGAGTCTTTCCGCTATAATTCTATTTAAGCAACTTTCTGTCTTCATTAATAAATTATCGTCTTTCAACTTATACCTAGTCTTTATACAAATTACTTCTTTCGGGTTTGATTTTGTAATATTTCTTCTTGAAAATGAGTCCATATAGTCGAAAAAGATATGTTTTCTGTGGACTCATCCTATTTAGAAAGAGGCTGTCAATAGTAGGATAAATTCAATCTTGAGCAATCACACTTGAGAGTTGGTTGATCTTCCTCCAAGAAATAAACCTTTGGGTTCAAAATGGATCTACAAAAGAAAAAGAAAGTTGATGAAACTATTGGAAAATACAAAGCAAGACTTGTTGTCATATGATTTAGATAATAAGAAAAGCCTTGTTTGACACATAATAGCCACTAACTAGGATTGCATCAATTCAGATGTTAATTGTGCTAGTTGCGGTATATGGCCTTCAAATTCGTCAAAATGGATGTGACAACAATTTTTTTTAAATGGAGAATTGGAGGAAGAAATTTACATGGAACAACATGAGGGTTTTGTGATTCCTGGTACAGAAAAGAAAGTCTGTAAACTTGTTAAGACACTTTGTGGACTAAAAACAAGCGCTCAAATAATGACATACGAAGTTTGACCAAACTATGTTGGCAAATGAATTCAACATTAATGAATGTGATAAATGTTTTTATATTAAAGACACTCCAAATCACAAGGTAATTATTTGTTTTTATGTTGATGACATGTTGATCATCAAAAAAGATATTTCTGACATAAGTGCTACTAAGCATATGCTAGAAAGTAACTTCAATATAAAAGACATTGAAGTTACTGTTGTGATTGAAAAGGTACTTGACAAGTTCAAGTATTTGGATTTGAATATTGTCAAGACTCCAATAAATGTGAGCTTTGTACTTCAAAAGATGAAGGCAAACGTGACTCACAATTAAATTCTGCTAGAGTATTGAGAAATATGATATATATCATGAAGCATACGCGATCAGATATAACATGTGCTATTAGTAAACTGAGTCGGTTCACAAGTAATCTCAATCAAACTCATTGGATGACAATGAAAAAAGTTTTGGAGTATTTAAAACATACTTAAAAACTATTGTTTTGCATTATAACTAATATTCAACAGTATTGGAAGAATATAGTGATGTAAATTGAATCACCAGGTCAAATGAAGTAAAATCCACGAGTGGATATGTATTTACTCTTGGTGGATGAGCAGTCTCTTGGAAATCTTCCAAACAGAAATGTATCGCTCGCTCTACTATGAAATCTGAGTTTATCACTCTAGATAAGACCGGTGAAGAAGTTGAATGACTCCAAAATTTCTTGAAAGATTTTTGGCCCAAACCTTTTAGCTCAAGTATGCATACACTGTGAGAGTTAAATTTGCAATAGGTAGGCATGGAGCATGATGTATAACGAAAAGTCTCGTCATATATGACGTAGATATAATATCGTTAGAGAACTACTCTCTAGTGGAATTATCATAATTGACTATGTAAAGTCAAAGGATATTATGACAGATCCACTTATAAAAGGCCTAACTAGAGAGGAAGTTGATAGATTATCCAAGGGAATGTGACTATGGCCAAGGACAAGTCATTGTGGCGGTAACTCTACCTAGAAGACTGGAGATCTCAAGATCTAGGTTCAAGGAGATCAAACAAAGTCATTGATGACGGTTCAACATTGTCAATTTTTTTTTAATGGTACATTCTCATGATTAGACAATGTTCAGTAACAAGGATAAAGGCATTAGGACTTTTTAATGGTTTCTAAGTTTGATACATGGTATATCAAATGGTGTATCTATGTGATTACACATTTAGAAATCACCTAAGTAAGTGTAAAGTGAAAGCCGCTTCAAGGAGAATCCAGTAAGACCAGTTCTCTACGCACTTATAAACCAAGACGTGTTCATGACTGAAATGAACAAAACAATGAGAACCAAAAATAGTTCAAGGGTTGATTGTGTGACTTATGTTGTCTAGGTATACACCAAAGCTCGACGGTTCAAAGATATCAAATCTACTGATTGACCGAGTATATCCGATATATGTTCACTATGGAAAGTTCAAAGGGAAACTCACTTATCTAAATGCAATCAATCCTTACTTACGAATCACACAGTTTTTCATGCATATGTTTTAACAATAGCCATTTCCTATTCATGTGGGGGATTGTTGGGTTTTAAAGGTGTGAACAGGAAATGAAGAGTTGTGACTCTCCTGAAGGGTTGTGACTATGCCAAAGGGTTGTGACCTTTATGAAAGGTTGTGTCCTTTATAAAGGGTTGTGACCGTTTGAAAGGTTGTGCCATTTCCAAAGTGTTTTGACCTTTCTGAGAGGTTGTCTTCTTTCTGAAAGGTTGTCTTCTTTCCAAAGGGTTGTGACCTTTACCCTTTGTTGGCTATAAATAGAGATGCTTTCTTTCATTTTTCTGCATCGAATTCTTCCATTCTTTTGCATACATTTCTTACAAAACAAAATCGATCGATCGTGTTTGTGTGTGTGATTCGTTGTTGTCATTTTGAGTTTGTTGGAATTATTGAATTTTGAGGTACCACTACTTCTTTAATGGTTAATCCGTTTTATCTTGTGAGGAATTAATATGCAACCTCGGATACTTGAGGGGATTAAATTTCTTAAGGACACACAGTGAGTTCTGTGGACTCGGATAGTTCTTTGTGTTTTTCTTTTCATCTTTTATTATTTTTGGTTTGCTAATCTGAATACATGAGATAACAACCACCACATATCACTTTAGTTAGTTATCATCATCACTAGCCACCATTTACAATCATCACTATCAACCACTATTGTCATAACAACCACCAATCACTACCATCAACTACAACTATAAAATTAAATTATCTATTAATTTAAATTCTTATATCCAATAATTTTTAAAGAAAGTTCTTTTAATATATATTTAGATATTAAAGAAATAATTAAAATTCACCTAAGGTCCTAAATACGCTATAAGGTTTAACTTCAATTGTCTAATAAAAAAAAAAAGAAAGAAGGAAAAAACATTGATGACCACTTGTGATTATAATAGGTCCCTAACTTGTTGGGTTCTTTTTGTTTTCACCTACTTGTTGACCACTAGTCTTAATACTCTTGCTTAATTAACCCCACCCACTTTTACCCTAATTGACGGCTTTAAACGACGCCGTATCCAAAAACAGCTAAATCCTCGGTTACCCGCCGCGCCGTTTTAAACGGTAGGGACCACAACAATATCTTGTCCGCGTTAATGACCTGTTCGAGTCTTCTTTTGTAATATCGCGAATCTAGGAAGGGTAAACTCGGTATTTAATTTGTTTAACAGATATTAATCTCTTTAATTACGATTACTCATTTAATTACTTATTAATATAACTTAGACCAAACCCCCTCAAAAACTACGTGGGGATTGAGTTGAGAAGAAGAAGAAGAAGAAAAGAAAAAGACACGATTCTTTTGCTCCCTCTCCGATTTTTCTGTAATTTTTCAAGAGAAATTGGACTGGTGATTTAGTATAGGATAAAGGGGTTTTTTTCAGTTCATTTGCTTACCAGATCTTGCTTGTTTCTTAGTTTGAAAAGTTGAAATTTTTTTGGAGTCAAGTTGAAGTCAGAGAGCAATTGAAGAAAAGTGAAAGTGAACTGTTGCTTTATATTTGTCATTTTTGAGGAGATTGGGTTGTGGGAAATCAGTGGTTTCTTGATCTGTTGTCAGTTTATTGTTATTGATGATTCAGGAGCTGATTTGATCTGATTGGAGTTGTTTAATTAATGGTACTATTGGATTATTTCTTACAGCATTGTTTTTGATCTGCATTTCTTGATGTATTTTGTTTGATCTGTTTGAAATTTGATTTAAAGGGTATTCCTCATTGTTATCAGATTGTGTAATGGACTTTTGACCAATGAGGATACTTTATGACATTGGGTCAATTTGGGCATGGTGATTAAGACAATTTTATTTTTGCTAACTAAGTGCTGTGAAAGAAAAAAAAATATAGATTGCTATGAGTCTATGGATGGATGTTGAAGGGACTATGTTGTTTTCTTTTTGGTTTAATAGTTGATTTCAGGTCAAGTTGGTCATGTTCACTAGACCCTATTCCGGCCTGGTCTGGTATGGAATGAAATTATAATCATGGAATCGACTATACCTTTCCTATTGTTGGCTAAATGCTGTCAAAGTTTCATCTTTGGTTAGGAAATGTTAGATGTCTATGAGTTTATTAATTCTGAAGGTCAATTTCTGTAGTTTATTGACTCCTTGTTTTTAGCAGAGTGGGGGTGGGGCTACGGTATATGCTCTGTTTCCTGCATGAGCATTATCATAAGCATCTTAAAGAAATTAATGTATAATTAATTTCTCCCACTGTCATGCTTATTTACGTAAAGCTGGTAAACTAAATTAACTTCCGCGGAGCATTCTCATGTATTTTCTGCAACTTTTTAGTGATTGCCCAGAGTGAGTAGTAAGCAGGGCGGCGGCAGTGTAATAAAATGATAAACACATCATGACCTTTTATGTTGAATAAGTGTTTTTTTTTTCTAATTCCATCAGCCAAGACTTGCTGCATTAACAATGCTTTTGATAACATTCAATGCAATGTGGCACAATTTCTCTGGTTTCAAAGGCATTGTTTTCTTCTCATTGCTTGGCCTCTTAATGGCTAGACATGCTTTGATCCATAATACGGACTGGCAGCCTCAATCTGAGTCCTATTCATTTTGCTTATACATTTAAGGGCACAAAAGAGTACTAACTATTGGTATTGTCTCTAATAATTATCTCTGAATGGGCAACCCGCATCGTTGTATTTGCAGGCTGCTTCCATTAGCTTACCGGTTGGTTCTCTTGTTTGGGTGGAGGATCCTGATGTAGCCTGGATAGATGGGGAAGTTTTTGAGGTTAATGGTTCAGACATAAAGGTTCTTTGCACTTCTGGTAAAACGGTAAGTGAGCACATGGGATTTTATTGTAGGAAAGAAGTAATTAGTTTGTTTATTCAACTAACGGCAGAAACAAGCCAGGGCATTGAGTTCTATCCACCCTACTCCCTCAAACACATTGGTAACTAAGCAGAGTTTTGGGAAATGCTGAACCTTGTTCATTTACTTGCTGAAATCTATGGATACAGGTTGTTGTTAAGTCTTCTAATGTCTATGCCAAAGATGCTGAAGCTCCGCCTTCTGGTGTGGATGATATGACGAAGCTGGCTTATTTGCATGAACCAGGAGTCCTACATAATTTAAAGGCTAGATATGATATCAATGAAATATATGTGAGTTTCTTTGTCATTTTATAAGATCTGTTCATTTTCCTTTTAGGTCAAGTAACCTAATAAATGATGATTTCAGACATATACAGGGAACATATTAATCGCTGTCAATCCTTTTAGAAGGCTACCACACCTATATGATACCCATATGATGGCCCAATATAAAGGTGCAGCTTTTGGGGAGCTGAGTCCACACCCTTATGCTGTTGCAGATGCAGCATACAGGTTTGTGTTTCTCTGTTTTTATGAATTAAAAACTCTTGTTTGAATTGTCATTGAATGTATTTACTATGGGTGCAGACTTATGATCAATGATGGAGTAAGTCAGTCAATATTGGTTAGTGGGGAGAGTGGGGCTGGTAAAACAGAAAGCACCAAGCAACTCATGCGCTATCTTGCTTACATGGGAGGGAGAGCTGCAGCTGAAGGTAGTAGATCAGTTGAGCAGCAAGTCCTGGAGGTATTAAGTCTTAAACTGTTGTACGGTATTGTACCTAGAGCGTTACAACTAGTTGCTGATAATCGTTTGTATGGATGTAAAACTAAAGATCATCTGTTGCCATTGTACCTTTATCTACTCTTACGCGGTGACTATGCTTTTGCACTTTGCAGTCTAACCCTGTTCTGGAGGCATTTGGTAACGCAAAAACTGTCAGAAACAATAACTCAAGGTTGGATAGAATTTTGTCCGTTTTCTAATTGTTCAGAGGGCATTTTTTTTCTGGAAAAAATTGCTACATGGTTGTAATATCTTTTGCATGGAGATTGCAGTCGTTTTGGTAAGTTTGTGGAGATTCAGTTTGACCAAAAGGGAAGGATTTCAGGAGCTGCTGTCAGAACATATTTACTCGAAAGATCTCGTGTTTGCCAGTTGTCTGATCCTGAGAGAAATTATCATTGTTTCTACATGCTTTGTGCTGCACCACCGGAGGTAATGCACCACTATTTACTTCATTAGATGGATTTCTATGAAGAAGAAGCATTCTGAACCCACAGTATTTTATATTGTTTCCCCCCTTGAGTATTTGGTTCACTCCTCTTCTGTGTTGGAAAATTTAATCAACTTTTTCCATTGGTTTTGTATTCTCGCAATGTTAATCTTTTAGAGGTTGCAACTTGCAAATGCCGTTTTTCTATTGGTAGCATTTTATCTTGTCCTCTCCTCTGACAGCTTATAATGTTGTTGGCTGATTTTATACTTTGTGATTAGCTTCAGAAGTTAAATAATAGTCCAGATGCAACCTGCTTAGGTTAAAGGATCTTCATGCCCTCAAGTCATCTGTGTTCTTGCTAGCTCACATGTGACTATCAGTATTCTGATGGTGGCAGTGCCTAGAGATTATTGCATTGGGATGATAGGTTTTGTCCAGTATGTGTAATCCAAATTAACACCAAATCTTCTTTAGAGTGTAAATACCCCATGGATGAAGGGGTAAAAGATATGTAATCTGCACGGCTTATGATTTTTTTGATATGTATCCCAACAACTTCCATATTCGTTATTTTTTACCCTTCTGAGAATGCTTTTCCCTCAGTAGTAGGAAAGTAGTACCATACTTTTGTTTGGATAGCTATAGGGAAACCATGTTTGCATTCCTACTATTCATTTGGAAAAAAAGTTGATACGATGGTCCGATTTAGTTGTGTGCTGTGGGAGGTAGCAGGTAACCAATGGAATAGTCGAGGTGCACATAGGCTGGTCAGGACGCTAATGCTATAAAAAAAAGAGAGAACAATACTCTGCTGCAGTAGCATATACATCCTATAACAACCTGTACACCTACCATGATTGTCCTGCAGGAGGTGCTGCATTGTCTTTGCCTGGGGATGCTCAACTCCTTTTCCTTCTCTTTGATATCTTAGTTCATATTGAGGAATAATCTGTCATATGGACTTGCTTTCCAAGCTTCTTATTTTATCTTTCCACTCTCAGGACATTCAAAGGTTCAAATTGGACAATCCTAGGACATTTCACTATCTCAATCAGACGAATTGCTATGAGTTAGATGGGCTTGATGATGCCAAAGAATACTTAGCTACAAGAAGGGCAATGGATGTTGTTGGAATAAGTTCTGAGGAGCAGGTATCTTTTGGGAAATTACTTGTGACAGTAAAACATGTTCAACTTTAGATTCTCCTTATACTTTCTTGGTTACTTTTTGAATGCTCCCAGGATGCAATATTTCGAGTAGTGGCTGCAATTCTCCATCTTGGAAACGTAGAATTTGCAAAGGGGAAGGAGATAGACTCGTCAGTGCCCAAAGATGAGAAGTCTTGGTTTCATCTGAGAACTGCTGCAGAGCTATTCATGTAAGTGGTATATAAGGAATATTGAATCAAAGCATTATTCTTTTTTACTGGTTTGAAGCATTTCTTTTAGAGAGAGAGAGAGATAAAGAGACAGAGTAGCCATTAAACGTTTATATTACTCATAGGTGTGATGTAAAGTCTCTAGAGGATTCCCTTTGCAAACGCGTTATTGTTACTCGTGATGAAACCATCACCAAATGGCTGGATCCAGAAGCTGCACTTACCAGTAGAGATGCTCTTGCAAAAATTGTGTACTCAAGATTGTTTGACTGGTAAGCTTTATTTTTGTGTCTAGACAGGAATTAAATGACATGTTCAGCTATCGTCTTTGTTTGTAGTATTCTTTATTTCTACAAACAATTGTCAGTTTTCTCAGACCCTCCAACAATTTTTTTGCAGGCTGGTAGATAATATCAATAGTTCAATTGGTCAAGATCCAAATTCCAAATCTTTGATCGGTGTGCTGGATATCTATGGATTTGAGAGTTTCAAGACTAATAGGTGCTTATTTGTTGCGTTTTGGTTGGATTGTACGTGAATTTTCTCTTGGAGTGAACTATTAAAGAATTTCTTTGTCATCTCCACAAACAAGCAAATGTCGTTGTACTTCACATTGTGTCAAGGGTCACATTTGTGTTATTGAAAATCTGTTTGTATTTATCTGTACACTTTCACCAATCAAATTTATTGTGGACTTAAGATCTCATTGTTAGTTACTACCTCTGTTCCAATTTATGTGACACACTTTCTCTTGTTAGTTTGTCCCAAAAAGAATGTCACCTTTCTATAATTAGAAACGACTTAACTTTAAAATTCTTCTTTTACCTTAAATGAAATGATTTATAACTACACAAACGTTTAAAATTTGTTTTAGACCATAAATTTCCTAAGTCTTCCTTTCTTTCTACATCTGATATTTATGGAAGCTTAAAGAAGCACAGTTTTGAATTTTGTTACATTTTGGTAACTCCGAGTGTCTGAATTTTTTTGCATCTCAAAGCTGATTATTTTGTTTAGTGTATCATTTTTGTGGGTTATATCTGCAGCTTTGAACAATTCTGTATCAATTTAACAAATGAGAAGCTTCAGCAGCACTTCAATCAGGTTCTGGCTATCTCCTTGTCTTTTTTGTAGCAACTTTTAGTCTTCTGCTCAGCTTTATGACACCCTACCAATGTTTTTACAGCATGTTTTCAAAATGGAACAAGAAGAGTATACAAAAGAAGAAATTAACTGGAGCTACATTGAGTTCATTGATAATCAAGATATTCTTGATCTGGTAGAAAAGGTTTGTGCTGAGATTTTGGATGCTTAAAGTCTTACAATTGCTTACTTGCAAATGTCTTAGAATATATTTGTTGGGTGAGTCAGTAAAGGAAAAGTTGTTGCTTCCCCACTCTGATGCAATGACCCCCAGTAAACCCATTTTACTGCTTTCCTCCCTTCTCTCTTTGTAAAATCTCTACATGTCTTCTTGGCAGTCAGTTGCCTTTTGTTAGGAATATGTTATTCTCTTTGCAGGCGTTTGTCAGATTTATTGATGCAGCTCAGTTTTTCAACTTCATGTTACTAACATGTTTTAATCATGGAAGAACCTGTAGGGTTAAGGATCTTTATACTGCAGGTTTAGGGTTAAATAGCTTCATAGATGATTTTTCCATTGATAAACAGTAATAACAGGTAGCAAAAAGCTTATGCAGAGATATTGTCAGCAAGAATAAAAAATTCACAGAGATGTTCTAGTAGTAGAGGACCACAAATCATGTTGTCTAGGTCAGATAAAATCTAATGAGCTAATTGGCTAATAGCTTCTTTTTTCTTCCTCATCAAAGATCTTCTAAATAATAGATCATGGATAATCTCGTTTGCCCTCCATTTTCTCATTCAGTTGATTTTTTCTTGTTACCATTTGCACCAGCACTTAGTCACTTGCTCTTTCCTTATTTTAATGACATCTTAATTTTTCCCTTTGCTCAGAAACCAGGCGGTATTATAGCACTTCTTGATGAAGCTTGGTAAGTAGCTTGCTGAGGTTCTTCCAGTAACCTTATCATCCACTCTCTTTTATAATTGGCACACTTATTTGTGCAGCTTATTATCATATTGGTTGCTTACAATGCTTTTGCTTTGTTTTTGTAGCATGTTTCCTAGATCTACTCATGAAACGTTTGCTCAAAAGCTCTATCAAACTTTCAAAAACCATAAACGTTTCTGCAAGCCCAAGTTGGCTCGTTCTGATTTCACTATATGTCATTATGCTGGTGATGTAAGTTTTTATTTCTTTTCATCCATAAACCATTTGTAATATCATGTTTAGAATTTGTAGTTAACGTCAAAACGTGGATATTATATACCTGTTATTTTCTCCAGGTCACGTATCAAACCGAATTATTTCTGGAGAAAAACAAGGATTATGTTATTGCTGAGCACCAGGCACTCCTGAATGCTTCAACGTGTTCCTTTGTATCTGGGCTGTTTCCAACATCAAATGAGGAATCCTCAAAACAATCAAAGTTCTCATCAATTGGCTCAAGGTTTAAGGCACGTAGAATGCACCTTTTTCTCTCATATTTGCTTTTCCCTCTTATCTTTGCTATGGCTGGGAGCATGTTGAAACATGATTTGTGTCGTATTTTTGCAGCAACAACTGCAATCTTTGCTTGAAACACTGAATGCAACAGAACCCCACTACATTCGATGTGTCAAGCCTAATAATCTGCTAAAGCCAGCTATCTTTGAGAATCACAACGTTCTGCAGCAGCTGCGTTGTGGAGTAAGTAAACGTTTTGAATTTTATTACTGGTAATGCACATGGGAGTTGGATTTACGCTCACTCTTATTCTAATTCTAGGGAGTGATGGAAGCGATTAGAATAAGCATGGCTGGATATCCTACTCGGAGACCATTCTATGAATTTCTAGATCGTTTTGGCATCCTTTCTCCTGAAGTTTTAGATGGAAGGTATGTTATTACCTTGTATAATTCAAATTATTAATTGATTATCTTTTTATGTTTTGACTAAATTCATGACAGTACGGACGAGGTTGCTGCATGCAAAAGGCTCTTGGAGAAAGTTGGACTTCAAGGCTACCAGGTAATTTTTTGAAATTTCTCTATTGGGATATGAAACACTTTCAAACTTTTGCATGTACTTTTCTATCCTTTGTATTATTCTAAAATATCATAAAAAATCAATTTAATGACAATATTTGTTAGTTTTCTGAACATAGCCTTTTACTTGAACATATGGAAACATTTCTTATTCATAAGATATATCAAGCAAGTTTTGTCCCATTTTGTATTTTTATGCTTAATTGTTCAGATTTTCGACATGTATAGAAGAGAGTAGAATACAAATGTTTGGAGGATCGCATTTACCTTTGGCTTGTCCCCCAACTCTTCTATGTCATTATCAAATTCTTTCTTTCACATGAGCATTACTAGTTGGGTAATAAGACAAATAGTTTCATATTTGTCTTCTTTCTTGTCTCTTTTGTTGGTAGACTCCTCATGGATGTGCTTTAAACTTCTTTAGGTTTGCAAAATTCCTGTTTGACCTAATGATTGATTAGTAAATAAGCAAATAAATACAACAACAACAACGACATACCCAGTGAAATCCCACAAGTGAGGTCTGGGGAGGGTAGAATGTACGTAGACCTTACCACCACCTCGTGGAGGTAGAGAGACTCTTTATGAAAGACCCTCGACTCAAATGCAGCAATTCCAGATAGAAAGAAGAAAATAGCAAGTCACAAGGAAACAATGCAAAGTCTACCAGAAGGGAGCAACACCAACAACAAAATAGTGCAATAATCGAAACACAATAAACAACATTAATACAACTAGTACATTGACAAACAATAAGCAAATAAATATTGACAACAAAATCTTTGTTTGACCTCTTTCTAGATTTGTTGATCTCAAATTGGCTCCTTGCTTTAGCCATTTTCCTCTTTTTTTTTTGATAACCGAGAAATCCGTCTGTGACCCGCCCTTTGGACCAATCACAGCCTTCTAAACTCGGTGGATAATGGGCCCGCCCCTCTACCCTTCTCCACTTAAATACCAGGCTTCGCTTTGCATGGTGTGGGGCTTGAACCTGCGACCTAAGCCACAAATCCTCCACCTTTTGTCACTTGAGCTAGGCCTTGGGGGCCTTTAGCCATTTTCCTCTTCTTGCCCATTAAGTGCTAAAATGCACTTTCTCATGTTTTCTTATCCTAGTTTATACTGTTTTTTTTGAGGCTGGTAACATTAGTCTATAGATATCCACAGGTAAACTACAACCAAAAGTGTAGTTCCCCTTAAAAAAAGTATTACATCTTACAGAAACTATGACTTAATAAGATTGATGCCTATAAACAATCTAGTACATCAAAGATGTCTTATGTTCTAGCTAAAATATCTTGTTTACACCAAAAATAGAGAAGAGCTAAGCAATTCATTTTAATCTTCTGAAGGCTATTCTGTACATTCTCGAAGCTCCTATTGTTCCTCTCTTTCCAAATTGTCCACCAAATGCATGCTGGGACAAACTTTCATCTCTCCTCCTTTGAAGCATTGCCATCCCTAATCCAGCTACTTAGAACTCCTTTGATGCTTCCTGGTTTCACCCACGTAATTTCTTTCAGGCAAATGAACATTCTCCATAGCTGCTCAGTCCACTTACAGTGTAAAAAAAGATGGTTGATTGTCTCTGCTTGCTCTCCACACAGAGTACATCTAGAGGCAAATTGATATCCTCTTTTCTTCA
>JAJOOS010009172.1:0-16534 GCA_029582725.1 Solanum chiquidenum
CAGCTGTCTCTTTATTATCGCGCCTGAACATCTTTCCTGCAAAATACAATAAAAACATATAAAAACCAATACAAAAAGGCCCTAGACACACACAACTTGTTAGTGAAATGTATTAGAAATACCGTAAACTCACGGTATATCAACATACCTTTCCAATGAACACTCGAAAGACCGTAGTTCCTTCACGAAAGTTGTTCCTTATGTCCTAAGCTTCACAAACACTATATATACACAACTGGTACGCACCTATAAACAGTTTATAATTAATCTTATATCGGCAGATTTGCCATATTGCCCCAACTTGTCGAAACGTCCATAGAAATTCATAAAAACAATCATAAAAGAGTCCCGAGATGATTACCTTAGTTAACCAAGTTAAAACCTTGAAGAAACACCAATAATTACAATTTTGTATCTTCAAAAACCAGCTCCAAACATAGCCAATAGAAGGGAAAAACGATTGCCACGTGTAGGGATTGCGTTTCTAGGCACGAGGGCAATGTTTAATGGTAGAAATCGTCAAAACTAACCTTCATTATGGTAGGACTCCATAGAAACCTTCTCCTAAGCTTCCTCTCTGGTTTTTGAGCTGAAATGAATTGTTTCCATGGCAAAAATGTTAAATAGCCGACATACCATATTTCTTTACCCGACCCGAATTCTGCCCTGGCAGTCCCTAGTAAAACCCTTATAACTTTTTACTCGGATGTCCGTTTGATACGGGATTTTGTGCGTTGCAAACTAGACTCGTAGGCCTTCGATTTAATGGGTAATAGCCCTTCTAACTCTTTATATATTGGGAGAAATCATCCAATACATTTGACCCAAATTTCAAAGAAATCTTTAAAAAGGCACTTACGATAAATTTCGCCAACTTTTATCTTGTCACTTACTTAACTTCAAAACTTGAGAATAAACCCTTAAACACTTAAAATATGACATACCACATCCTTTTTAATTTATTACTCACCCTTTTTGTCTTTCCACGAAGGTACGAGTTAATTTAGACGTTTTAGAAAAGTCAGGGTGTTACAATTGGAGAGAGAGAAGATTCTTTCAAATATAATTACCTTAATTTATGAGATTTTTTTTTATTTTTGTAACTGAAATTACCGCCCATTTCATCATCTATCTATCTTCTATACTATATTAAAAGTATGAAGATCCTTAAAAATGTTATTTGAACAAGAGAGAGAAGATTCTTCTCGAGGAACTTTGGGAGAGAAAATTTGTGCCAAGAGAAGGAAGATAAGTTAGGAGTGAGATCGAGGGGAGGCAAAAGATGTTGTTGCACTGAAACATATTATATACATATCTTTTTATATTTCTTTATATTTGTTTTTCGTTTTCAAAATAAGTGATATTTTTCATTATAAATATGGAGTTCAATAGAATTACTAAAGAGTGTTACACTTTTTGCTTACCCTTATGTTTTTTTAAACAATAACTCAATTTATTACATATTTAAAACAAAAGGGGGAACAGTACAAAGTGTAACTACTCCAACGTAAAGAAAATGACTTTATCTAACGCTTCTCTATGGAAAAAAAAAAAAGAGAGGGTAAAAAAAAAAGAGAACAGAGAAAATAAGACGGAAAAACAAGAAAAATACTTTCTTTCTTCAGAAGAAAATCAACAAACAAAATTGACATTTAGTTTGTGAAACGTAGCCTTTGTTTCCTAGTAATTCAAAATGTGACCATAGAGCAATTCGTTTTAGTAGCAAAATCAAGAACATCCGCTGCAAGTATAAGCTACACAACTCGTTGTTTTTGTTCAATATATCTTCCAAAATTGATCTGTGTGAAGAGTGGGTCTTTGAGATTGTAGTGGGCAATGTTGTTGATTTTCATCATCAAAATAGTCTTTTCATCATTTTTCTTAATCTATAGATAATATAAAGGAAAAACATAGATAAGGTGATGTGTACCAGCTCTCTATGACCTCCATTCATATTTATCTTTTTTCTCTTCTTTTTTTGAGATTTTTTTCTTAATTTTTTTCATAAAATATTTTCTTTGTTAAATAAAAATTCAATCATATTTACTATTCTAATTATATGAGAAGTTGTGACTTTTATGAAAGGTTGTGACTTTTAAGAAGTTTTGTCACTTTTCCAAAGAATTGTGACATTTTCAATAATGCACAATAAACATTTGTTCACACTACCCTTTATTTTCTATAAATAGAGGAATTTTCTACCACTATTATTTGTAGGGGTTTTTTCGCTATAGGATAGTCGAATTCAAATACATTAATTAAGTTTCTTATGAACTTTGTTTCATTCGTCAAAGTTTTCTTCCTCCTATTTCATGGAGCTTAATCTTTACTATAAGTCATAGTGATTCATGTAACTCTGGCAATTTCTTTTTGCTATTTTGGTGACTTTTTTTAAACTCTGTAAAAAATTTCAACAAGGATGATTGAAAATTGATCTTCTCTTTTGTCCCTTTCTATAGGTTTCTTCATATAACAAAAAAAATGGTTTTAATTGAAATGCGACATTACTACTCTTGCACCTCTCAATCCATAACTCATAACGTTGCTGAAATGGTTCAATTCATTATATTTGGTTTTAGTAAACAAAACTTTTATTTTTGTCACTATTATTTGTAGGTTTTTTCCGCTATAGGGGAGTCAAATTCAAATACATTAATTAAGCTTCTTATGAAGTGTGTTTCATTCCTTGAAGTTTTCTTCCTCCTATTTCATGAAGCTTAATCTTTTATTGTAAATCATAGTGATTCATGTATCTATTGCAATTTCTTTTTGTTATTTTGGTGACTTTTTTTTAACTCTGTTAAAAATTTCAGTGAGGATGATTGAAAATTTATCTTCTATTTTGTCTCTTTCTATAGGTTTCTTCATATACTTTTTGGGAAATTTGCTTGTGGGTTGTGCTATATTTGATAGCACACAACAACAAATATGTGATAACTAATACGGAATCAATGATGAAGTTTGTTAAAAGAACCAAACAAATTGCTCTCTTGCTTGCCACAATTAGTATAGTATTTTAATTGTTCATTCTTAGGCACAAACATTTTGTATGTCATTGAACCCTTCTTAGAATATTAGTATAGAGACAATTAGTCCATTTCTTTATCGCAAGTTAACTAATTTGTCATATTTCTTCGTCTCTTCTTTTTGGGGGGCATAATAAGAGATCAAGTTTTCTTGAAACTAACAAATGTCCAAAATACACTATAACAAAAATATTTTTTATCGGTAATAAATATATATGCACATTAATGAAGAGTGCTAGAGTCTTTACCGACATTAATTAATTGTCATTACATTTCATGTTGCTATAGACTTTAGGGACATTTATAGAGAGTACCAATTGCCTTTGAAAATACATATTTAGTGATAATTAAGTTATTAATTGCCGTTAAAGATAATTTTTGCCGTATTGATAACTCTTTCTTTTGATAAAGTTTTTTCTATTTTTTTGATAAAGAAGTAATAACTCTTTCTTTTAGCTTCTTTCAATTAAATTTGTGAACTGTAAATTTGGATACAACCCGACAAACTATCTTTTTGAAAAATATGTTAAGCAGCATGCCTTTTTCTTCTTGATTTTTAGGAAAGTAAGGTTGTCTTTATTATTATTATTTGTGGATATTTGTGAGTTCAAGTGCTCACAAAAATATGTTGTGAGATTTTATATGTGTCAAAAATTTGGTTTAGAATATTCAGTTATGAACAGTTCCATTCAGATGCCGCCTATTGCTTGGTTGATAATTACATTAATTCTTTGTAACTGAATACTATAACCATAACAATAAACTATGGTTCAATTCCAAATAAGTTGGGGCTGGTGATATGAAACCTAACCAATAGTAATGACTATTCTAAAACAATGAGGAAAAATATTTATGATACTAACAATTTTAGAGTCATAAGAAAGGAGCCGAAGGTCCTCCATTTTAATATAGTTAATTATGTTCTTGTATGAACGTGATGTTCCACTTTATTTGGGAGTGTTGTTGTTCGAGGCTTTTTGGTCTCTTTTTTAACGTCCGATGTTGTTCATGGACATTTCTTAGACTTCTTTCTTATACTTAAAATCTCTCTATGACTCATAATTTTTGTATAACAAAAACAAAAACTAAAAAAATATAGCACTTTAAAATTTCGGAGGAACGCTTTGCCTTAAGATAAAATGTTCTTGACAATGCAGTGTATGTATCAAAAATCTGAATATTACCGAAATATCATATGTAAGCTTAATAAAATAGTATTCAATCCCATGTGAATCACGGGTAATTTACCTAGTCTATAAATAACAATCATCCATGGAGAGGCTTAATATTCATATTTTATTCTTTCATTCTATTAGTATAGTATTTTCTCTTCTTTTTTAAAAAATAATAATAATTATTCTTCATCTTTTCCATAAGAAATTATAGAAAAGATAGTGACATGAGTCCTTCACTTCGATGAAGATCAAAGATATATTTGGCGAAATGGTCTGATGGACCCTTCTACTTGTATGCGTTTTTATTTTAGACTCTTTTACTTGTATGCGTTTTTATTTTAGACCCTTTTACTTGACTATTTGTTAGTTGAACCCTTAAGCTCAATGAAACTCTATGTTTTAAGTCCTTGTGACAGTTGACCAAGCTTATGTGGCAACTTAATTATTGAGTTGGCATAAATGTGTGATGTAACGTGTAGAAAGAGCGTGAAAGATCAAATTTTAGACTAAAAATAATTTATTTTCTTTTTAAAAATAGAATAAAAAGATCCAAAATAAGAAGAAAAAAATTCAGTTCTTTCTTCTTTTCCCGCCTCACCCCTCTGCATTTCTTTTTTTTCTTTCTACTCTCAAACCCCCATTTCTCTTCCTTCTCCCCTTTCCAGCCCTTTCCAATTTTTTGTTTCTCTTTTTCTTTTTTTTTCCACATTTTCTTCCTCCCGGGATTATAAACGAAATTGTATTGTTGTTGTATATCTGTATTTTTCTTTTATTTTTGGGGTAATTTATAACCCATAAAGTGATAAAAATTCAACAATCTTGACAGATGAAAGTGATTGTTGAATATATATTTTTGTGAAATTAGGTGAAATGTGTTATGTAAAATTGTGTACAAATATTAAAGTATATTGATGTATTTTAATGGCTACTAGTCCTTGGAACGTGCGTTGCACGTTTGTCCCCTAATTGTCATTAGAAAAGTTAATTTATATAAGTAAATATATCATAGTGGAGCGTACATAAATTCATTGCTAAGTTCAAAGATAAGGACTTTTGTATGCAAGTTTGACATAGGAATATAACTCTTCACAAAATATAGCATGAAAATCTTGTGTTAGATGTTGGAGGTTTGATATTTTTTATGCTTCATGAAAAATAAACCTTTTATTATATCAGAGGAATTAATATAGTTTAATTACTAAATGTAAGTTTTAATAATTAAAAAAGAAATTGGCTATAAAAAAGATATGTATAAAGAAAAATATTACAAAATGTCTAGGTGGTGTAACATTAAATTTATAGAAAAAATTACAAGTTCAAACGGAAAAGAAAGAAAAGTAAATAAAGACATGACATCCATAATAAAAGACATCACAATAAAATATATAGACAAAAATATTGTCATATTGATTGAATCACATTTTGTTAGAAGTTGACTTGTTATAAACAATTTCATATGTATAAAAAACTAAAATCATAAAAATAAAAAAAAAACTAAACAGAAAAGGAAGCACGACTGTGTTAAAAATATAGATACACTATATTTCTTAAACTATATATTAAAAATTAAATATGAATTCTAGTACAATAAAATTCAATGTAACATTTCATCATCTATTTACTTTAAATTATTTTTTATTTTACTTTTACTTTTGCACTTATTTTTGTACCTCTCTACAATAGTTAAGTACATGAACTTTCTAAACATTTGAGATTACATATAAAAAGGAAAAAGTACAAACATATTGTTTTAAAAAGATAAATGATTATCAAACAACGAAGAAGACATAACTACAAATGTTTATCAAAGACATGTTCTTTTACATGTCTAGTTGTGAAAATATTCTATGGGATTTGACATGCTTACTCTCAAAACAATTAATTATAAATATAAATTAGGATTAACTTTATTATATTTCTATCCTAAAGATAGAAGAAATGAAGAATACAAAAATATAGTAATTAATTACGGAGTTATATTTAAAAACTCTAAAAGATGGAGATATGAAAAATAAAAATTCACTTACAACTTCATATTGCAGAATATTCATCTTGTAACTATGATAATTTACATATTTCTCAACAAAAAGAAGATGAATATGCATGAAATTTTAAAGAATACAAATAAATGAATCAGTAAAAATTCTTACAATTACAAATTGGTAATGAAAATTTTACAAATGATGTAGACGAACCTAATGTAGAATGCAAGAATAACAAGATGATCACAAATTTGGATGAAAGAAAGGAAAATAAATAATGTTGTGTGAGCGTCTTTGGACGTAGACTCTTCATTACCCCCACTTATCTTACAAATTACACTCTTCATTACTCATATTAAGTACATGAATATATGATTGTATTAAATCTTGTTTGACTCTTCATTAGCCACATTTAGTACATGAATATATGATTGCATTAAGATCTTGTTTGATGCATGAATTTCAATATAACTATTACTTAATTTTTAATTAATTAAATGGATATTAATATTTAATTTATTTTAGGGGTAAGATAAGGGTAAAATGGTAATTCAACTTTCAGGTTATATATATATATATATATGATTATGATTCGTTAACATCAATGGGGTTCAAGTGGTAGATGTAAATATTGGTAAAAGAAATACAATTAAACAATAAGTTTATCATTTAATAAAAACAAGAAGAAAAAAAATCAAGTCCTTAAATATGTTTATTCAAATCATATGTATCAACATAAAAAATATATAAAATATTTGTATTGCGATTTTATCATTTTCTTATTTCTATAGTTGTTTCTTTTATTTCTTGTATCATGATTAATTTTTTTAAATCATAAATTTTTCATAACAGTGCGAAGTGTGGCCAAATTCCCTAGTTATTATACTACTGTATTATTTTAATAATATTAAATATTTACTATAATAAACATAATAAAAATTAAATGAAGAAGATGTCCTTATTATAATTAAATTCTTACACACAAAAAATAGGCAAAATATGGCAAAAAAAACTAGTAGTAGCTTAAAAAAAAAATTAAAATTGAGTAGTTTTGTTTTACTAGAGTTGTAAAATATATGGAAAAGGAAAAAGAGTTAGGTTTGTTGTTGATTAAGTAATTGGAGGGAACGCATATTGTTATAGAGAATAATGGCATCACCAAGAGAACAGCTTGGGGAGGATGGAGATGTATTCGTTGATTCTCGGAACAGAGAAGATTGGAACTTGAACAGTTGGAGATAATGATGATGAAGATTCTTAATAGCCCCACTAATTGCAATGCGCAATAAGCTTATGGAAGAGATGTCGGAGATAAAAGAGTTGGAGAGAGAGAGAGAGAAGAAGATGATTTTGGAGGAACTACGGGAGAGAAGTAAGGAGGCAAAAAAGGCTGCTGCATTAGAACATATTATAGACATCGTTCTCTTTATATTTTTCAGTCTTTTTGTTTCAACATAAGTGATGCATTTTTCATTATACATATTATCTAGTTCAATAGAATTATTTAAGAGTCTTTAGTGCTACCTTATCCTTTTTTAGAGTATGTTTTGTTTCCAGCAATTTATGTACATCTGAAATCTTGAACATGTAGCATCAGATATTGCATTAATTCAAAAGACTAGTCAAATACATGAGTCCAAATAAAACTCAATAATCTCATAACACTTTTAACAGCATTGCGTTATGTGCAGGTTTAAATGGCCTTATCAATCACAACAAAAGAATTATCTGAATGCTGGTTTTCTAGCATGCTTGAACCTCTCCAACACATCTACTCGTGGCTTAATTAAGTTGATCCCGCATTCACCCTCCATAATCGTAATCAAGTAACAACAACATCAATAATTGAGCAATTATATGAAGACAAACTAACTCTTACCCCAATTGTTTTATTTCTTGTTCCCCATCTTTTCCTATTACCTCCAACAAAATTGATTTCATCAGAGTTTTATTTATTTGTATAAAGAATTGTACCAATCTAGATTGAAATATTTGTGTTACGCCCCCAAAACTGTGACACTAGAAAGCAACTTAATTAATATTATACTAGCAATATTCTCTTTTTTTTTAGTTGTTTCGTAATTATTAGTACAGGAAAATCAATAAAAAGAAAAGAATATAGTGCGAAAATAATAAAAAGGAGAAAAAAATTCGGATCCCCAACACAAATTACAAGTCTTGTTGTTTTTAGTATAAATAAATAGAGAGGCACACACACAATATTGTTATAGAGAATGATGGCACCACCAACAAGTCATAATTTGAGAAATGCTCTTTATGATGCATGCACAGGAAAAGAATGAATTGGTGCGAGCTTCGAAAGTTGGAAAGACAGGAGATTCTTCTGGAGGAATATCGGCAGATGATTCGTGCCGAGAGGCGGAAGATAGGTGAGGAAAAGCCACAGTAATTACAATGCGCTATGAGGTTCTGAACCTGATTGAACTGAAACTTCAACAGTTGGAAAGAGAGACAGAAGAGATGATGCAGTGAAACATAATATGTAGATATTTCTTTCGTTTCAAAATAAGTGATATTTTCCCTTTTTAGTATGTTTTCTTTTCAGCAGTTACTCAATTTATTCTCCTTCTTGCAAATCTTGAAGTTATTATACATACGTGTTGCCGAGTAGAATTATATTATATGCTAATGTAACATCACTTTAATTTCTCAGAAAACAATACTACATCATTTGCTTGAATTGAAGGCTATACATGAAAATCAGTAGTAGGATAGTCTTTAGGATATTTGTTGATTGCATCTCTAATAGACCTCTCCTGTTCATGAAGATTAGGTGGCATTTGTTCATACACATCACTAAACAATTCTGTCAATGCAGGTTTCTCCATTCCTTCTGCTGTTTTAATTGCCTCTAATACCTGAAATATCGATTTCAATTTCACAACAGTTCCGTACTACCTCAGAGGTGTCAAATGGACGGGTTCAAATGTTACTTAAACTGAGACAACTTAATAAAACTTTCTTAATATATTTTGACAAAGGTTTGGTCAATTTGAGCTAATAAATGAGTGGATTGGATTAGGCGGGTCATAATTTCATGGGCTAATTTTGTCATCCATACCTGATTCTTGACATCTCTGTAGAGTTCAGATTCTTTATCGTCACTCCACCAACCATTTCTCTGGATATATTTTCTGAATATGGCAATGGGGCTTCTGGCTGTTTTCCAGTATTCTATTTCATTTGTTGGCCGATACTTTGTGGAATCATCAGACGTCGAATGGTGTCCTACTCGATACGTCATTGCCTGACATTTTCACCAAAATAAGGACACAAGTACAAATTTGTTACCTTCAATATGATGCATTCAAATGTCAATAAAGTTTCACCTCAACTAGTATTGGTCTTCCCTCACTAATTGCCATGTTACGAGCTGCACGAACAGCATTATAAACTGCAATAACATCATTCCCATCTACGCGAATACTTCTTATTCCATAACCTAGCCCCTTTGACACAATGCCATCACCTGCCACAACAAACAAAGCGCGGAGGAGGACTCAACATTAGATTAAACCACAAGACTTCCTTTCTTGCTTAAAACTCCTGTCTAGTCAAATATTTAAGACTAAAGAAGAAGTAAATTTACTTCGAAACTGTTCGTGTACAGGGGTGCTTATGGCCCATCCATTATTCCGGCATATGAATATAACTGGAGCTTCCATAACAGCTGCAAAGTTCAACCCAGCATGAAAATCTCCCTGCATTTTGATCACCAAAATTACATTTTTCGAACAGTAATTGGTGAAATTAGAATGTTAATTATTTCAAAGTGAGCATTTATTAATTACCTCACTAGTTGCACCCTCCCCTGTATAAGCAACAGCACAAGCACCTCTTTTATCCATTTTCAAAGAATAAGCCACACCAGCTGCCTGAGATATCTGAGTGCTGAATGTACAGGGGAAAAACAGAGTAATTATAAGTAGTAGCTAGCACATTATTATCACGATTTCTACTAAGAATTTAATATCTTACGCCAAAGGTGAAGATATGGTAATAACATTATGTTTATTAGAACCATAATGTACTGGCATTTGCCTGCCTTTTCCTTTATCATCCTTATTCCCAAAACATTGATTTGTGCATTCTTGCACCGTGAAGCCACGCCATAGTAGCACCCCTGCCTCTCGATACTGCAATATACGTTTAAGTTTTATGTACTGACAGTATAAAATTAAACTATATACATAATTAATGAGGTTGATCGTCATTTACTTGAGGTAATACAAAGTCATGTGGAGATAGAGCAGCAGCAGAAGCAATGTTGATAGCTTCTTCACCAAAAGTGGTCATATAGAAAGAAATCCTCCCTTGCCTTTGTGCTTCATAAAGGAAAGTGTCCATTGTCTTCAAAGTAACCATGGCACTATACATGTTCACAGCTACTTCTTCCCCCAACTAATTTTATAAAATAGTGTCAAATAAAATGAAACGCGGGAAATTTGAATTTGGAACACATATATTCCACAATTAAAAGATAAAAGAATTTTAGTAGTAAGATTAAAGATTCAATTGTGGTACGTACATACGTACGTACCTGATAATGTATGGTATTAGAAATTAGAGATCCATCGTCACGTAGAACTCGATAACATGGTAATCTCTTATCGGATGCTTCTGAAATAAACTTCATTTGTGATGTCAAAGGAATTTTTCCACCTGGAAAATCCAAATCCTGCATTCATGTTCAATCAATATCATATACAACTAAATTATACTCTATAGATCAAGACTTTAGAATAACCTTATACAAATCATCTCCCTAAGTATCTTTACAAGTATTTTTAAGAAAATATTAATATAATAAATAGAGTCATTTGATTAATTTAACCTTGTTTGTATCTTTAATATTTCACCAATAATTCAATCTACCTTCAATGTTTGTTTACTCTATTAATGTATTTTTCCATCATCAGAATGTTTAAATGAAATTGTTATCATGAATGCAATTTATATACTTGGTAATTAGGATGCAATTTATATAATTGATCCATGGTCTGACCTCGGCCTAGCCTCAAGGACCAACAAGATGATTTCGGTTGGGCTTATAAGTCTTAGTTTTGACTGGACTTAAAAAAAAATTTAACACTATTTACCTTAATTGTGGGCTAGGGTGGGCTGGTTTAAGGGCCTAACCTATTCTAACGGCTCTCAGTTCTCGAGGTTGGAGGTAAAATAACGTTTGTCATCTGAGCAAATCTATTCGTGTTGAATTATTTATCATCTGAATAGAAGAAAATAAGATTTTCTAATACATTAGTTCATATTTTCCTGTGTATAAATAAAATTGTTATTAAAAAAATTAAATTAATTTTGTAAAATCTAGGTAAGTGGGAGTAATTAATGTGACTGTTCTGTTTTGAAGGGGGTGGGGGATTTTGTGGATGTTTTAATTAAGTTGGTCGTTCTTTGTTATGACGTGTAAAGGAATAAATGTAGCGGCTAGTTATGGAGGCGTTGGGTGCCTCATTAATACTAACTTTCTCGTCTCATTTTATCATGTGACACCATTTGATAACAATGATCAGATATTTATGTGATTTAAAATCATTTCATTAAATATAAAAAAATATTTAAATTTAAATTATTTTTAATTACAGTAAAGTGATATTTTTCTAACGAATTAAAAAGAAAAATATGTCACATAAAATGAACGGGGAAAACAAAATTAAAAAGTATTTTCTCCATTCACCTTTTAATTATTGTTTCGATAGTTATAACAAATAATAAAAATCAAATGGAGGGAGTACTTAAGTATATCATTCATTTTGCATGTACTATTTGGTTCCCTTTTTTCTTTTTTACCCCTTCTGACTTGCTTTTGAAAGGTAGAAACACAATCTTTGGCATGTCATCGAATCACTTCAAACAAAAATAGTATGTAATTTTTACGTCATTCCTAAAGTAAAAATGTATGTAAATTACTAATGGTTCGAACAATGTTTATGTATTTTCCCTTAAAACAAACAGACATATATAGTTTGAGTTGAAGAGTATCATGCAAATTGAAAAAGATGAAATTTTTTAAGTAATTAATTATTTTTTCGTTTCAATTATTTTATATTATTTATCTATTTTCTCCTTTACACGTACTCTTTAACAGTTTTTAATATCCTTTATATTTTTGTGTCTAATTCATCAATACCAAGATCATGAATATAATTTACTTTATTAATGACCAATTTAAAATGGGTTAAATGAATTTTGTATAATATGTATTCAGTCTAAAAATGCATCCTAAAAAGATATATGTACAAACTTTCGTTAAAAATTTAATTTTTTTCATTAGTTTTCACCTTATTGAAAATATGTGCATAATTGAAAAGTTACTTTAGTGGAATATTTCTATAAGCTCAGTAACCATTTGAGGAATTGACTATAGTAATTATAAAATTACGATTCAACGGGAAAAAAAAATAGAAGAGAGAGTTCAAACATGCCTGATTTTGGTGATCGATATTTTCACGATAATCATCGTCACAACTGTATGGATCCAGTTTTTGTCCAGCTTCCATCGACACGAAACATCTCCGTGCGACAGCGGTGGTAGACTTGCCGGAAAAAGCCATTGACAGTTTCCGTATGACACCATGATTATTTAAACTTGTTAAAAACCAAGTTGCCATTGAAACTTTTGGATACTATAGCCTTAAGTCCTAGTGGATGAGCTAAAGTTGAAGTATGTAATGTGTAGGTACTTATACTCATTAATATAAATAGGAGGAAGAATAAACATGATATCACGAGATAAACGCATGCTTCATATCACAAGAAAAAACGCATGCTTGGTAAGATAAAACAATACTCAACAGTTAATTAATTAAGTGACTTACTTTACTTTTTTTTCCGTCTGTTTTAAACAAATATTATATTTTATATATTTTGTAATTCTTTAATCTTAACATGATATAATTATAATCACAAGATTTAAAAAGATATTTGTGATACTATACACCTATTGAGTTTAAAATCTTTAATTCAGAAGTTTCTCTTACTTTCTTAAATTTTGGATTCAATCAAACCAAGAGAAAGCGTATAAAATAATTTTGAATCACTTATCCAAGTCTCCTTACTTTCAAAATTATGGAAAATGCATAAAAATAACCAAATATATTGAAAATAATTTAAATTTGTCATTCTTCAATACATATATTGGACCTCAATTATCCTTTAACGTTAGTTTTTTTTTTTTTTTTTCACACCGTGTTTGATATCTATATTGTAGTCCAATACATATAAATATACCGTATGTTTATATGCTTTTATTAAGGCAGTTGTAATCTTCTTCTTTTTTCTTTTTAATTAGTAGTATTAATTTTTCCTCCAGTTGTAGTACAGGTTACAACAATACCAACTACTTACTCTTAAACGTAACATGGGCTCATTTATATTTTTCCCATTTCAAGTCAATCTCACTTTGCTGGCTTTTAAATTTCCATTCCCTTTTTTCTCTTGCCTATTATAGCTACAAAACAAATATCCGTGATTAACCTAACTTACCTTTAAGGAACTTTTTCCATAGTTAGGTATTTGCTTTATTGTGATTTACAAAGGCTAGATTAGGTTTGATATTATTCAAAACAAATAAAAAAAGATCGAGGTCAATAGATGACAGTTCGATAAGAAATTTACCTTCCCTCACTCGAGAAATCAAAAAAAAAAAGAGAAGTTGCGGTCGAACTCAAATTCTAAAAATAAGTCGGGGCCTTTTTATTAATCAGATAGAATATGATAGAAACTTGATCTTAATTTTACTTGTTCAATTTAAAAAATTAAAATAGCAACAAGGTTAAAATAGTTTTAAAAAAGCTCTTACTATAATTAATTTAGTATTTATTAAGAGATGTATAAAGTAAAAGAATGATAAATAATTTAAGACAAATGAAGTAAGATTAGAGACTATAATATGGATATATAATAAAATATGCACTTCATTTATTAATTCTTGAGAATTATGTAAAATTTATTATGACCGAGTAAAAAAAAAATAGAGAAAGTAAAGATCGAAAAGTACAGAAATTAAGACAAATGAAGTAAGCTTAAAGACTATAATATGCATAGACAATAAAATATGCACTTCATTTATCAATTCTTGAGAAATTTGGCTAAATAGCCAGAATTTGGCCAGAAATTTAAAAAGTATATAATATTCTTTTTATTTTAAAATAAACTGATCTTTTTTTATTTTTTAATTAAAATATATTAAAGTTAAAAGAATAAAAATATTTAAAAAGATAAAATAACATATTATTTACCATTCTAACCAAAAGAATTTTTCCTATTTAAAATTAATGAACAAATAAAAATGAATAGACAAAGTAAAGACGGAAAAGTATAGAAATTAAGTTGGCCAAACCCACAACAACCTTGTCGGAAACATTTATTATGTGTAATACGGAAAATTTATGTTCCCTCATTTTTCAAATTATAAGCTGTGCTTTTATCATTTTATTTTGTTTTAAAATAAGTGATTTTTTCATATAATTAAGTAGATATTAATGATATTTTTTCAATTTTATCTTTACCCAGATAATTTTTCAATATTTTATTAAGGATAAGTAAATTTTACTTTCTAAAAGTAAATAGTTATCTTATGGGGTGTGCCTAAATTAAAACAAAAACTTATTTTAAAATGGAGAAAATAATAGGAATGTAGTACAACATATGGTTCACTGGACAAGGTTGTCTCTTACCTTTTCAAAGACGACGTTTAGGACCACCCAACAGACTTTTCACTCGGATATTATTGGGTGATTTGATTTATCAGTTGTCGATTTGTAGATATGTTAAATTATTAAAGGGAAAAGGGTTGAAAATATCTTTCAATTTTAATTTATTAGTTGACTATGTACTTACCATTAAAATGAAGTTATTCTTATTTTTACCGTTTACAAACTTATCACATGTACCCTAAATTGAATGGAAAATTCCAAATCAACGGAAATGATCCGATTTTACTTAAATTACCCAATTTTAATCATAAGATTTGGGGGCTCTCTAGAGGTCTGAACGGAGGGGGGCAGTTGGTTTGTTGTTTGGTTGCTGAAAGAGGAAGGGTGTTTGGTTATTGAAGCAATGGTGGGATGTTTTGGTTATGGCCTATGGGTTGTCGAAGAAGAGAGTAAAAATGGAATTGTTTGGTGGTTCCGATGGTGAGCTGGTCGGAGATGAAGGTTTTGGGTGAAGATGAATAGGTTATATGATTAGGTGAGTAAGATCGGGTTAAAATTGGATAATTTAAGTAAAATCAGATCATTTTTGTTGATTTGAGATTTTTCATCCAATTGAGGGTACATGTGACAAGTTTGTAGATGTTGAGGATAAGAATAACTTTATTTGAACAGTAAAGACATAGTCAACTAATAAATCAAAGTTGAGGGATATTTTTGATACTTTTCCCGATTATTAAAATATTGATTATCATTTTATTAGTTATTAATAATAAATTATTCGAGTCTCGATTTAATTAACCATTATGGATAAAATATTAAATGACACAAAATACAAATTTATTTTTATGAGAGACAAAAATATATTAGCACAGGAAAAATGTCATTATCACTTGCAATCTGACATTAGCCTAATTTCCAAGGAACTTTTGATTCCTCTATCTATTCTTTTTCAAATTTTTACCCCATGCTGATGCAAGGGTCAAATAAATGCACACATTTCATTCTTCTCCTAATAAATACCTATAAAATAAAATAAAAAACTTTAAAATCAGTGAGAACCTACCTCGTCTTAAAATTAGAAGATGTTTCGACCATGAAAATTGTCCATGCATGAGAATGGGGTTTAAGATGAACAGTAGGCAGACATTTTTAGAGTATGTTTTGTATGGAGGAAATATTTTTCCAATTTTCTCATATTTGATTAGTCAAAATATTTTGGAAACATTTTATCCGGAAAAAACAAACTTCTCAAAAATATTTTTTTACTTATTTATCATACACTAAAGAAATTTACGTATGCTCCTTAACTCTCAAGTAAAATGTGTTGGGTCATGTGTACGGTTATGTTCCGTATTAATTTGAAATGGCTACGTGTGTGGCTACGCTTCTAGCCCTTTAATCAAATTATTGTGTGTGGGTGGGGTGGGGTGGGGGGAATTGTGTTGCGAATTTTGATATGGGAAAAGGGTCAAAAATGCCCTTAAACTATGCGAAAGGAACAAAAATGCTCTCCGTTTGTAGTTTGGTCCAAAAATGCCCTTTCCGTCGATATTTTGGTCCAAAAATGCCCTTATTGTTATTTTGGGTAAAAAATGCTCATTTTTTCAAATAAATATATTATTTATTTTCTTTTCAACATATTCTATTTCTAATAA
>JAJOOS010009173.1:0-16074 GCA_029582725.1 Solanum chiquidenum
AACAGATCTAAAAATGTACATCCTCGATCCTAAAAAGCACAATACTACAACGAGAAATATCAAACAATTTCTCTATTAGATTACTATTTCTCGAGTAAATTCTAATTAACAGATGATGACTTACTACAACATGTAAGATTAGATAAAAGATGACCATTTTACTCTAGGGAGGAAGAGGAAGTAGTAGGTATGCAAAAAGAAGGGTAAAAAAGGTCACCTTGCCGGAGCCGGCCATGGCGACAACGGCCCTACAACCTTTCCGGTCAGAAGAAAGTCGGAGGTGAGAATCGACGTTTTGGAAGAAAGCTTGAGAAGTGGAGAAGGAAACGGAGTTATCAAGCTTGGAGAAAGATTTCCGGAGGCCAGAGAACTGCGGGCATGAAATGGAAGTGGCGGATTTAGGGCCAGACATTTGAGAAGCTAGAGATGTTGATGCTACCGCCATTTTTGGAATTCAACAGCAACTGATGAATTATGATATCCCCTGTTTCGGCACCTGGTTCTTCTGCTAGTGCTTCTATTGTGCGCCTGAATAAAGTGCCGGTGTTACCAATATCTATTTATGTTTAGTCTATTCACACCCGTGTTTCGGAGCGTCGAACACACGAACTGGTTAAACCTAATCAAGGGTTGGTGAGTTTTTTGTAATATTATTTTAAATAAGGTTGGTGAGGGGAATAGAGGATCCAACGGCTGGTTTCTTTGTTATCATCTAATTACAAATCGAAACGCATTAGTTAGGTAATACTCCTAATTATTAAAAAAAAATTATAACAATATTTAATTAATTATAAATGAGTTAAATTACATTAATATAACAATAAAAACATATGCAGATCTTACACATATTATTTTGAAAAACTCATTTAATATTTTTTTTCTTTACCCATCCTTAAAAAAATGACTAGTAATTACAATTGCTAATCATTTGCTCAAACCTTTCACTTTCTGCCTATTTTGGTGATAGAAGTGTTTTACCAAAGGATAAATATTCACATGTCAATTATCCTAACGTTCACGTATTAGCTGCATTTTTTTGTACTAGAATCAAGCATTCTCTTGTATTTCATTTATTATTGGTTAATCGAAACTTAATGATTTAAATGGAGTTGGTGAATTATAAAAACGAATATATTAGTTGGAACTTGGAAGGAATCAAACAACAACGAGCTCGTATTTCTCCTATCACAATGTCGAGATTAAAAATGATCTCTTTTTTGTACCTAATTTACATGGTGATCTCTTTTCCGTAACCAATATACATTATATATTTTAAAAAGTTTATTATACTTATTTTACTATCGATCACCTAAAAATATTTTATCTAGTAAGATGATTTTTGTTTATTCACACTAAATTTCACAAACCCCATATTAAACAAGTTCAAATACAAATTAGTGATGTTTTACGTTTCTGGACTTTCAATATCTAAGGAGTAACACTTAGATTGATTCATGCAGCAACACAATGTTGAGCAAGTCAAAAAATAATTAATTTTTTATTATTATTAATCTCTTCATGCTTATTTCAAATTCAAAGTATAATTTGTACCAAAAAAGTTATCTTTATTACCTGATTTCTTGTTCGCATAAATAGAAATAGGATGAAATATTTACGTAGAAGTACATTTTATCCTATAGTTCTTTCTATATCAAGAAAATTATCTTACATTCTTATCTTAAAAAACATTAACTTTACTCTCACAACATATTTTTAATAAATAATTTATAATAATGCAATTTAATTTAACTTCTAAATCATCACAAAAGTTATATGAAATAATCTCTTCGTTTTAATTTATTGTCTTGCGGAATAAGCAGGCGAAGTCGAGAAGGAAAGACGTCATTTTCTCTATGTCCATCCACCAACTGAAAGACCGGATTCTCCGTGACAAGTCATTAACTTCTTTTTGTTTTTTTAAAAAAAATTAATTTATTATTTATTTCTCAAGGATATTTTTTCCAAGGTCCTGATAATCACACGTTTGCTACCATAGAAAAGACCTCTTATCTATCCCCTCTGTGGTTCGTTTAGCAGCCCATAGTAGCAAATTAACTAGTAGGAGGAGTAACTAGAATTTTTTTTTAAAATAAACTTTTGCCAAACTTAAGTTGCTTGGCATGATTAAATTGAGATCTAAGATAAAGGTAAGTTAAACTAATAGAGTATTTGAAAGTTGAAATTCTCCTAACTAAATTGTTCGGGATTTAGGGTAGGGGGGAGAATTCGTTTATCTACTAATATCGGTCAAATTAGCATATTACACCAAATCACATTCCTCTGTTTGGACGTGAAATTAGACTTGAAAACTTGCAGAAAAGAAGTTAGCTTTTCCCATGTCAACAAAGAGCTGCCTGAAATAGTAAACATAAACTCCAATGGTGAATCCTTCACATTTACAGGCAACTATGGATCTTCCCTGTAGATCAAAATGGAAAACCTATTCTATACTTGTATCATACATTGAGGCCTTGAAGTGTGAGGTTCATTGAAAGTTCCAGTACAGCTAGGCGGGTCTTTGTGAGAGTCCAAGATTCAAATAGTATTAACAACAAAACTAACCCTTCTTAATTCATCAAAACATTCACACCCCAACGGGATACAATTTTGTAGATATGCTTAAGGATTAGGTATGTGAGGCGATGGATGATAATGGATGTTATGGCACTAAGTATCACCATTAGTTCATGGAGGGAAGCTAGATTTCCCTTTCATTCACTATTTCTCTTTATATAAACACAGTTCTGGTCTCCCATGTGACGTCCCCTTAGAACTGTTAGGGATACATGAGAAATATCCAAATTCGAAACCCATTGCATTAGCAACATCTCCCTGACTCTCTATCTGTAAACCTTTTTATACAACAGATGGAGCAGAAGAAGATAGAAAGGAAAAGTAATTAAAATGGTAATAACCTGGTTCCTATTCGGTTTCAAACATCAATCACCCGTCTTTGTTCCCCTAACTACACTATTTGAAGAAACAGCATGTACACTATGGGATGATGAACATTTACTTGAGGAACTTCCATCGGTGAGGCTGTTATCCTTCCTTGGCAACTTTCTGGATTTCTTTTGTCCAGATGAAAGGTCCTGCAGAATTTGCAAGCATGTCATGATGGTATATTTAATTTGCCAAAGTTCCTTTAGGCCATAGAAGATACTCTGTTCTCCAATTTTATTTAACGCTCTTTCACCGACAATACATTAAGAAAAGAAAGCTTGAAGGGTCATGAGAATCGTTATAACAGAATAACTAAATATATGCTAGTTGAAATATATACAAGTGAAGTAGCTTTGTAGAAGTGAAAATGAGGCAATGCTAGAGTAAAATAAGAGTAGATGAATAGCTTGATAAATTTCCTTATTCAAAAAGGTTAAAAAAAAGGTGGAATCAATATTAATTTGAATGATTGGAGATATTTGGCCATTTAAGAAACAGGTCAAATAAGTTGGGATATCCTAAAAGGGAAAGTAGGCCAAGTAAATCAGCAGTACTAACTAACCTGCTCAGATGTAGATCCAGGTGTCTTAAGCTCTAAATCTGTTGCCACTTCATTGGAATCTTCACTTTTCTCAATTCTGCTCTCTCCTTGATCTGATGACTTGTTCCTGGATTCTTGTCTGGTCATACTACCTGGTTGTATAATTGGAGACACATACTGAGTCGGTTGCTGTTCAATCAATGTATTGGGAGTCATGTATTGAACAAAAGATGAAGGGTTTGGAACAACTGCAGGATTATGATTGCCGAAGAAAGGATAGGGCTGCAGAGATGGATGCATTGGAACTGGTCCAGTTGGGACCGGAACGGGCATCGAATACGGATATGAAGGCGGATGCATGACCATAGAATGATCCATCCCAGCCCATGGATACATAGTCCTCATTCTTTGTTGATATTGGGCATTAAGGCTCTCAATATCAGATTTAAGAGACGCCTTCTCTTCTCTGAGATCATTTTTCTCCTGGGTCAACTGCTTGAGAACAAAACAAAAAAAAACAATAAGAACTTCTATGGCTATGAAATGAGAAAGTAGAACATTACTTTCAGAATGTATTAAGAGATGACCTCACGGCTTTCATCAGTAAGTGTAGCATACTCAGATTTTAATCTGCTGACCTGAGCAGTCAAATCCTTCAGCATTTGAACGGTATCACTTAGGATGGATGCTTTGTCATTTTTAGGCCTATCAGGATCTGCATATTAAATTTCTGACTGCATAAGAATTCATTCCTGAACCTATTTTTTTCTACAAGCCTGTTTGTTTTATTCTAAAAGAATGTATACATAGAGTGCGCACAAAAACTAACTATATGAGATCATTTGGAACTCCATTCCAAATTTATGTTTGGACACTGTATAAGATATTTGGGTGTTTGGTAAGCCCTTTGGTACTCTGTATTAACAATTGGCGAATTAACAAACATCATACCAATGAACAGATGGTGTTGTCAATATGCCATGTGAGGCCTTCAAATGACTTTAAACCCCTTACAATGTGAAAGATAGAAATTTAGCTTAATTTGAAACAAGAAAAAGGTATTCAAATTGCAAACCAAACATAGAACCATATTTTGTTGTCAGTGTACAAAATGAACCCTACAATACAACTAATGAAAACATTTGCAGAATCAAACACCATGGACCTACAAAATCAAATATGATCCCTACTCAAAAAGATGAGTGTTATAGTGAGTTGATTTAAAAATTAAATATAACAAAATAGTGCAATACAAAAACAAGAACACTAAAGGTCAATGTGCAGCTTCAAGTTGAAAGTATAACATGTCTCAATGAGGTAAAACAACAAGCAGCAGTCAAATGTGCCAACGGGGTCAGAGAAAACAAAATGTATCAAGAGAAGTGTATCAAACAAAGATGTGCTGATTTACCAACGGTCTTTCCTAATTCCATAAATTGCTCGTTCAAGCGGTCCCTCCTTAATTTTTCTCGATCTGCCTTCTGCACTTTTCTTGCAGCAATAGAGTCTCTGTGTTCTGCTTCAGGTTTTTGTTTGCTGCTGTGCATGAAATTGGTTCAATTAGTTCAGGAGAGTTTCAATGAACTCATATTGAAACAACATTTATATTTCTTTGTAATAGTGCCAAGGAAAAGGACATGTAAGAAAAAAAACTCCATTGCACGTGCAGCTAACCTAGATACTTGTCAGAATTCGGTTAGTATTTTTCCTTACATGTAGCTAACTGGATGTTTGCCTGATTGCAGCAGGGCCGGAGCTACAAGCCTGTCTACAGGTTTGGTAGAACGCAGTAGCTTTGGCCCAGAATCTACTTAAATGTATAAATAATCTATTCAGAATGCAGTAAACTGTTTCTTCTAGAATCCAGAACCCCATAAACTTAAAATCCTAGTTCTGCCTCTGGATTGCAGCAAAACAGTTAAGTTTGGCAATGACACAATGTAGCAGCACTTGTTGAGCCTGAGAATTGCCCCACATAGTTGGAAGAGAATCAAATTCTGAGCTGCCCACTTTCACATTGAATCGCAGAATGATAATAGACAAAAATTTCACAAAAGTAAACAGCAAATGTGGAGGACTGAAGTGAATGAGTCACAACTCTGTTTACAAGTCTTCTTGCTTTTTCTATGTTCTCAGATCACCCTAAAAGAAACTCCAGAGCAAGTATCTTCTTAACTCAAATTCCTACCATATCTTGAAATGGAGAATCCCACTACACACTGACCAAAGACAAGAACACCCTTATAATACCACACAACCATATAGAGTTCACCATTTTAGCAACATACCAATTGCTGCAGCTTTCTCTACCGCCAAATGTGGAAAAAACACTTTAAATGAGATACAGATCTTTGCAATCAATTAGAATCTCGATTAATTAAACTTGGTTCTGTATTCAACTTTCTCCATTGATTTTACTATTACTTTTTCTTTTATGACTGTGATGTTTGCGCCAGCTTTCGCACCCCTTCACAAATTTCACGGGATACCTACCACCTCCTACAATCAACAGGTACTAGCTAACTATGTCCATTAAAGCTGTGATTTCACTATTACTTTGAAAAATGGAACTTCTAAAAAATACTAATTGAAGTAGCATAACTAAAACCCAATAGCATAAAATATGTGCACAAACTCAGATACATCAATTAAACATGCTAGATTCAGAAATCAGAGCCTAAGCTGGAAATACATAAATTTTTACCTTGATTCAGAATGCAAGCCATTGGGAGGCATGGAAACATCAGAAGGAAGCTGATTTAACTCTGTTAAACAATGATTTGGAAGCTGATTCGATTGATAGAGGCCGCCGTGGTTTAATTGATCCATTTTCTGCAGTATATGGCCGCGAATTGAATCGGGAAACTAGGGTTTTGAAGTCGAAGAACAACAATTTATGCACTGTTTTGTTTTTCTCTTTTTTCGCAGTGCTTTCCGATGCGAGATTCCACCTTCACGTTATCCATTATCTTTTTTTTAGTAAATTTTTATTTTCCCTTTCGTTATCAACTTCTTTCTTGAAAATATAACACTCAACTTTCTTTCAATAGGATAGTTGCACGTATAACCTGTGGAGTATATTTGCATTTTCTTTGTTTTTTAACCTTCTTGAAAGTTGAACCTTTCGTCAATTTGAATGTACATCTCAATATTTGTTTCATTATGAAATACAACATATAATCTGAATGGACATCTCAATATATATTATTTATTTATAAATACATTAAAATATATTTTAATTAAAAATATAAATTTAATAAAAATAAAATTACTATTCTCTAAAAAAAATGAAATATTTATATTCAGTTTACTTAGGACACAACTATTAGAAAGGTATAAGGATTGCGAATTAGGGTATAAAATTAGTAGGTAATTAAACTTTGTCTCATTTTCGATAGGATTAAACTCGGTGTGAACCTGAGAGCATCATCTTTATCGTAATATTAGGTTTACACATGAAGTTTTTTACTTTTGATATTTATTATCGTATGTAGTCTATTGTGTTTCAATTGCTACATTTTCCCCGTGAATTATGTTATGCTTTCTTTATTAATAGACATGTTTTTTTTCATTGTCATATTCCTTTTTCCAAATATATATATGTATGTATATATTATTTTAATTTTATGTTTGATTTATTATATTTGAATCGAGAATCTTTCAGTAACAACCTTTTTACATACATGAGGTAAGATAAGATCTACATACATTCTAAAGAATAAATATTTTGTTGTTAAAGGGAAAACATACGAGTAGAAATGATGTAACATTTAAAGTTATGGGGACTATAAATAAATAATAAAAATGAATCAATTTGTTCATTTTTATTCGTCACTTATTCATAAAACAATTTTTTATTTTTACTTGTCACTTTTGACATGAAAAAACAATAATTTCAAGCTACGGGGAATTTAAATAAATAATAAAAATCAATCAATTTGTTCATTTTTATCAGTCACTTATTCCTAAAATAAAATTTTATTTTTAGTTGTTACTTTTGACATATGAAAAGATAATAATTCTTTCCATGTTTTATTCTTAATATTTAAAACTTACTTTTTAAAATCATTTAATAGGAAATAGTTTGATAAAATATTAATATCGATAATTAATTATTTTTTTAATAAATGTAATAAGTTAAATTGTACTCCCTCTGTTCCAATTTATATGATTTACTTTCCTTTTTAGTCAGTCCCAAAAAGAATGACACATTTCTATTTTAAGTAACAATTTACCTATAAAATATCTTTTTTACCCTTAATGAAATGATTTACAACCACACAAATTTCTATCATTCATTTTGGACCACAAATTTTAAAAGTCTTTCCATTTTTTTTAAAATTTATGCAAAATTAAAGTACATCATATAAAATGGGACGGAGAAAGTAACAAATAAAAGTGAACGAAAAAGTATAACAAGAGGGATTTGCGTAACATATAAAACTATGGGGAAGATAACGCGCTATTAAGAGAAACCTCCAAGTAGGTCTTTCTAATTAACCAATACTTCCGTTTTTCTGTACTTGGTTTTGTTGCCGTGGGTTTAAGATTGTGAACCGACTCACTCCCCCAATTGCCCTCGCTCACCAATAAACCTTAATCATCTTCCTGTAGAACATTCCATTGTTCAAATTCAAATCTTTGTGCCCTAGAATAAGAAATTCAAGGAATAATGTCGGGCATGGGAGATGGTTATGTGGGCACTGCCCAGGACGCCGTCAGAATCCGACGGCTTGAAAAGCAGCGAGAAGCAGAGAGGCGAAAAATTCAGGAGCTCAAGAACAAGACTGCTTCATCTAAAGGTCAACCTGGTCTTCTTCAATTTGGGTCCAGTACATCTGAGGTTTGCATTACACTTGCATACAAAGCTCGTTCTTTTATTTAATTTTCCTTTTAACTGATATGCTGGCGTAACTAGTTTGGGATAAAGTTGTAGTTGATCAATTGTTATGTATTGAAATTAACTTGCCTAGTGGCCAATGAAGTGGAATGAGAACCATGAGGTCTGAAGTTCAAATCCCAGCAGAGAGAAAAACACTAGGTGATTTCTTCATAGCCTTGCTGGACGGAGTCCTTTTGTACCCATGGGAGGTGGTAGGTATCCCAAGTTATTAGTTGCACAAAATCTGGTCCGGACCCCATGGTTATCAAAACATAAATAAATAACTTACAAAATTTCTGGGACTTTGCCACACCTTAACTTATTTCAGCTTCGCACATCCGAAGTTTCGATTACATTTGCATCCAAAGCTTATTCTTTTTATTTAATTTATTTTTAACTGATATGCAAAAGTATCTAGTTTTGCATATAATGCGTCCAAATAGAGTGAAGAGTTACTAATTTGGTATGAAATTGAGCCAATAGAGCAGAATAGATATAAATGTTCATATAGTCTGACCTCAACTAGTTTGTGGATTAAGGCCTAGTTGATTAATTGTTATCTATTGAAATGTAACTCACAAGATTTGACTTTTATAACGCCTGAGCTTATTCAGCCTTTTGCTCATAGAGAATTAGACACACTCCTTCTCTTGTTGTAAGGAAGAGTGGTAATTATGTTTTTTTTTTTAACTTGTTGACTCACTGAATAGACAAGTTGATGTATTAATTAGATATTGTTGCTTAGGTTAGTTCTTATTGTCGAAATATGTTGTTACAGATTCTTGAGACTGCCTTTAAAAAGGAAACTGTGGGTCTTGTTACAAGGGAGCAATATGTTGAGAAGGTGAGCCAATTCATTTGCTTATAAGCATTGCTTTATTTTTCAATTCATCTTTGGTTTAAATTGACTGCTCCTTGTATTTCGGTTCACGTGTGGTAGAGGGTCACTATCAAAACCAAGCTTGAAGAGGAAGAAAAGGAGAAACTTCAGAAGTTGCAACAAGAGTGAGTATTTCCTACTTACTGTGGCATTTTTGCAAAGCTGAAATATTGTAATATGTATGAATTTTGTTGTGATGTATGTTAAATTTGTCGACTGATTCTTCTGTCATAGGGAAGAAGAGCTACAGTTACAAAAGCTTAAAAAGAGGAAGATTAAGGCTGACCCTCGGCTCTCCTTTTGTGATGATTTGGATAATGGCAATGAAGATGAAGACGAGGAAAATAGTAAGATATAATTTTCTTATCTATTCTTGAAATTTGAAGTCTTCCAGAGCAATTGGGACTATTTCATTCACATGCTTCTTTTTGAACTGAAAATTTATGAAAACCGTGATTACGATATTTAATTTAAGAATGTAATCTTCTTTCCGAGACTGGGCAACTTTCTTGAGGTTGCATTCAGTCTAGTTCCCAAACAAGCTCAATAATTAGCAGTCTTCTCAGTTCTTTATATTAGTTTGTTTTTGCCATGTTTCAGAACACATTATTCAGTGTCACTTGGTGTATCTACCTTAGAGTGAGATGTTTCTTTCCCTCCTTTACTATTAGGCGAGAAGGGGAGGGGATGGTTGTTGTATGCTTTCAATTTTTTAGTTTCGTCGGGTTAAGGATTTTGGGGATATTGCTAGTAGGTAGATCATAGATGGTACACAGCTTGTGACATCTCCTTTTTTGGAACTCTGACATGCACATGGCACAATTGTCTCAGTATTAACTGAGAGAGAACTTTCTGCTTGGTCTGTTCGATTACATAAATCTGCAGTTTGACATGATTTCAGCTTTGGAGGTAAATGCACTTGGGATTCAGGAGTTTCTGAAAGTAGATATCCTACAGTTCATGACTTCTTTAATGAAAATCCTGTTTCATCTATCATCTCTTCCTCACTCTAATTTTTCTGTTCTTCCTCATCAAGATTTAGTCTCTTAAGTATGTTTGCTATGTTGCGGGCGACTATGACAGTATCAAGTATCCAGTGTCACCAGATATGCATATGTACGTGCAGGGCCATCCACGACATGAGCATGTCTAAACAATGATTTTAGCTATTATTTCCAACATAGTTGAAGATATAAATTGGGTTCAGATTGTGATGGCATGGTACTTATAGTTCCATTCACTTTCATCTACTATATAGAGAATGAAGACTCTGACAAGCACGTGTGGAGAAAGTTTGGGAAAGATCCTACAGTAGAGACAAGCTTCTTGCCGGACAGGTTGGGCATTTCTACAATCTGCCTCTCCCAAAATAAATCCTTTCTACTTTTGTTTTACTTATCGTGTTCTCTTTTGGCCTTTTTATTCATTAATGTAATTTGGAATTCAAAGTGCACTTTTTCAGTGAGAGGGAGGCAGAGGAACAAGCCGAACGTGAAAGGCTTCGGAAACAGTGGTTGCGCGAGCAGGAGCTAATCAAAAGTAAGTATTTTATTCTTGTTTAAACATTTTCCAGTAATTCCTTGCCCCGTCTTTTGAAACAGCTTCCTAGAAATCTGAAGCGTTTGAAGAAGCTTAGAGGTTCTGATTGTTTCTCTTGCAATATTTCTAGATGAGCCTCTACAGATAACTTACAGCTATTGGGATGGAACAGGCCATAGACGGGTGATCCAGGTCAGTAACTACTAGGCATAAAGATCCCAGAGGTTTTCCAAACTTTTGGATTCACTTGTACGTCTAACATTTCCAGGTGCGGAAGGGTGATAGCATAGGAGAGTTTCTTCGGGCAGTTCAGCAGCAACTTGCACCTGAGTTTCGAGAGGTTCGAACTACTTCAGTGGAGAATCTTCTTTATGTGAAGGAAGATCTAATCATTCCTCATGTAAGATCCTTCTTACCTGTGTGATTCATGTCTTGCCTTCTAATTTGCTGAATATTGGCCAACTTACTCCTAATTTTATTGAATGTTCAGCAACACAGTTTCTATGAGCTGATTATAAACAAAGCCAGAGGAAAGAGTGGACCGGTAATGTTCAACCCCGACCTATATTCTGGTGAAGTTGATGCATCACGTAGCTTGTTGCTTATGTCTAAGAAAAGAAGAATACCAAGATACCGTTTCCAATTTTTTCACATTAATCAGTCAAAGAAGTAGAATCTCTCTGCTGTACTGACTACTGAGTGCATTTTTTTAAAAATAGAACTTTATTGTTTATCAAAAATAGCATTTGAAAGAAATGATGAAGTACTAGGGGTGTTAGAGGTGGCTGTGTAATAGAGCCGTCTCATGAAATGATCTTTGCTTTTTGGTTATCTTTTATCCCCGACAACTGTGCTTTGATTAACACAATTATTGAAATTTGAAGGATACCTACAGTTTCCATTTTTATATCTATTGTACGTAACTGTCTTCAGTTAAAGGTTATTTTATAAGTAAAGGAGGCCACGCACGTCCTTTCATGTGTGTAATTACTAAAGAATGTCCAACAATAGTAATTACAAAAAGTTGTATAACTATGTATCTGTAAGTCTGCGTCTTGATCTTTGTATAATGCCTTACAAGTTACGTCTTTGTGTGATGTCAAGTACCTGATTTCTAGTTTTGTTTACACGTTTATTAGATCCTGTGGCAGTTACTCAGGAATATCTTTACTTCTCTTGACAGCTTTTTCACTTTGATGTCCATGAAGATGTGCGGACCATTGCTGATGCTACTATCGAGAAAGATGAGGTATGATTTCCTATGCAGATCCATTTTCTCCATGTTAAGTGATTTTTCATTGTGCTGGTTTTAAATACTTTTCACCATGATATATCATATTGAGTACCTAGTATGATAGATGTTTAATTTTGGGTTGCCATTGATTGATTAAAAGAACTTTGGTTGCTGGTGTAGCATGACATATGCTTCTTTAACTAATAGAAATAGAAGGTTATCCTCCTTCGTTGGAGGTCTCAAGTTCGAAACCCCTTGCCAATGAAAGCTAAGGGTTTGCCTTCTAGGTCGATCTCGTCGCACTGGGCCTGCCTAGTGCGGGCTATCTCTCTTGTGTGGTTTGCGAACTATTGCATAGGAGCGGGAGTTTTACCCTGTGCGGCTGCGAGTTTCCTTTGTCATCAGAAATAGAAGGTTGTCTTTTTAGTTTTTGCTTCCTCTTTCTATCTGTTCCTCTGAAATTAACCTCAATAGCAAATATCTAGTATGATGTCCTGGAACCAATGTTCATCACAGAGAACATAAAAACATAAAAGCCCTGAGTGTGTGTGTGTGTGAGAGAGGAAGGGGGGAGGCATCCCATAAATGTTAGTTTCTGGTTGTGGTTGCTGATGATCTTTCAAATCCATCTTTTCTCTCTGTATGTAAAGAAGACGACTATAAATTAGTTGATACTTTACATATTCGTTCAAGTCACTTGTCCATTCCTACTGAGCATTGATTTTTCTTAATTTAATTATGTTACAACTGATTGACAGTCACATGCTGGAAAAGTTGTAGAGAGGCATTGGTATGAAAAGAACAAGCATATCTTTCCAGCTTCACGGTGGGAGGTAACATTTCTATTTCTATTTTCCTTTGCCCTTTTTTTTTTTTCTTCACTGTCTGGCAATGGACTTGATTGACAATTATCAAGTCACGTCTTCTAAGTGCTCAGTTGACACCAGTTTCTTGAGTATATTAATGCTGCTGTTGATACCATACTCCAACTAACCAAACAAAATACTGTAGTTGCTCTCAGAAGAACCCTTCCACCCCTACCATTCAAATCCGTAATGTTGATAGCTATTTTCTTCTGCGTAATATGCCTTTGGTTGTCTTTCTGTTGCAGATATATGACCCAACAAAGAAGTGGGAGCGATATACAATTCACGGGGATTAAGTGTCATCGCCAATGAGATTGCCATTTTTCACCATCATTTGGCATGTTAAAGACAGAAAGAGCTTAAACTATAGTTTTTACTTGTACGATGCTTGTGTAAGATCAAAGGAGGTGCTGATGTATTTCTTCTACTCCCAATATATTATCCTTTTTGGATTAAGAACTCCTATTCTAGATTATTAATGTATTGAAATTTATATTTCTTATTCTACTTTGTTTTCCAGTTCCCATAGAATATCCCTGTTGAACTTTTTATTTAATTATTAGCAGGTTGGCAACGTGAGCACTACAAGTTCACTTTCAGTTGTATATTCACTACATTTTATGTTTGTTGACACCACTTGCTAGGCATAGTAGATCACGATCTCAGCATGATGAACATGCTAATTGTTACTTGTTAGTATGAAATTTTTAAGCAAAATAATTTAACAAAGATGTGTCACTTATAAGATCTTACCTTTAAGCTTGTATGGCTAATGGTCTAATTTAATACTACTTAAATGTGATTTTAATCCTACACTTTAACTTATTCACAAATTTTAGCATCTCATTTTTACAAATTCCGCTACTCATGATCATATTAAGTTGACTTACAAGTAACTCTTCATAGCAAATCTCATATGGTAACTTCAAAAATAAATCAATTATCAACTATAACAAGTTAACTTATATTAATGCTGCAAAATTATTTATACTGCACATGAAAAATTATGAAAAATCATTAACCATTTTTTAAAGTACTAATTAATACTAAAAATTTGTGAGATATAGATTTTCGTAATCAATTATTACTTCCTCTAATCCAATTTTTAAAAGCACTTTTTAAATTGTTCAAATAAATATATTATTCAAAGTTGAAAGATACATATTTTTTTTCTTTTAAAAATTACTCTTAACAAAAAAAATAGTATTAACAGATAAACTTTTAATTAATATTATTAATGAACTTTGTGCCTAAAAACTCATTTACTTTTAATCGAAATGAATAATAGGAGGTGGTAATTCTTTCTTCTTTCAAGCCCAAAGTGGCAATATTTCATATTTGGGCCGAATAAATCTCTTGTTTACTGAAAAAAAAAAAAAAAGAAGAGAAAATAAAACAAAAATTTAGACCGTGTGTTCTTCTCCGATTTCTGTTTTACTTTCGTCTTAAAGTCTTTGTTCGTGTATTCCGTCTTCTTCCCTCTAACGCTTCAAAAATGGAAATTAGGGTTTTCTGTGTGTTGGCTCTTCTTCTCTTCTCTTCATCATTCCTTCAAGGTTTGCTTCACAGATCGTAGATCCCCTTGCTTGTTCATTTCCTTAATCAAATCCCTCATCTTTGCATGCTAATTTGATTGTTTGCATTTGCATTTACATGCACGATTTCATGAATACTTTTTATGTAATGAGCTTTGTTTAATATACTCTGTTTCGTTGATCTTGGGAATTGAGATTCTCTTCGATGTAATCGATGTTTGACTATTTAATGTTAGTTAAGGATTTCACTGTAGAATAATTTTGTATTTTTCTTTTCGATTTAATTTCTCAATATGATATTGATTACTCAATTAAATCTGGAATATTATTAAATATTATGCTTGAATCCTCTCCATTTAGAAATAGTAAGCACTCGAATTGAAAGTTGACTTTTAATTATGTTTCTTTTTGCTAGTTTTGGCTAGTCAATCTAATTGTCTTTAACTTGTCATAACTGTTGTTGCATGCATTGCCTGTTCCCTGATCGAATTGTTGAGTCTTTCTGTTTAGTTAGATCTTTGTTGTTATACTGAGAGAGTTGGTTTTCACACTTTAACCTGTTATTTTGTTAAGGTCATTTTCAGTAAAATGTATGTTGCCGATTTGTGTAGATGGCATTAACTGGTTTACGATTGAGGCATAGTAGTTGTTAGTCTTATTGTTATTATTGTTGTATTTGTAAAGTTGATGATGGTTTCCTTTGATCTTTTCTTTTAGTTGCTAGAGGTCAATCTGACCCTGCAGCAGAAGTGGTTGAGGGTACTGAGGAAGCAGGGGATCTGGGAATTGTTGGCGATGATGTTCAAGACTTTAGCAGTGAGAATTATACTCCTGCAGCTGGGGTTGAAACAGTTTGTGTTTTCCCTAAAAACCCTTCTAAAGGTAAGTACAAATTGGGTTTTCTACTCTTGTCTTTATTATCTTTACCTAATTTTGCTTTGGAAAAGGTAGATGTTAATGGTTTGCTCTCTTAAATCATGTTTTTTGTTTTCTATGCAGTAGTGGCAGCTGGCGAGGAAAGTGAACTGTTAGTTGGCATGAAAAATGATGGTAGTTCTGTATTTTCCTTCTCATTTGCCTATTTGGTGTTTGATTTTCAGTAGTAATGTTCTGATAGCATCTCTTTGTTTATCTGCTCTAATGGATTTATTTACTACTTTGGGTTCTGAAAACAGGGGAATCACATCTGAATATCATTGCTATCCAAGCCAGTGTTCACCTTCCTTTTGATCACCGCTATTTGGTTCAAAATCTTTCTGTTCAGGTGATTGTTGGCTTACCTGAACAATTTTCTTATTTCTTCGTTCTTAGTATTTCACATTCTGCATTTCACAGGTTGTAATGCCAGTCTTACTGATTAAATTTTTTGTAAGATCTGCATTATGTTGCCTGTTTTCTCAAGGTAGACTGAGATGAGTTGTTATTCATTTGTGTTCCGGCTTTTCTTCTCTTCTCAATAGAGAGTTGGAGTCAATAGTTTCTAAGAATCTGAGCCCTTTTGTTAAGCTTGTGTATTTATCAGTTTTATTAGTATCAGTCACTCAAGGACTGTTAATTTGAACCAGTTGTGACTAATTTCCTGTGGAAAAATGGGGAAGAAACTGAGCTCAAGCGGACAATTCTGCTGAGTAGCTCTAGGGGGGGGGGGGCGGCC
>JAJOOS010009174.1:0-17372 GCA_029582725.1 Solanum chiquidenum
CTCATCTTCAAAATCACATGCAGTTATTCTTGATGATGATCAAAAGCCAAATCTTGCAGATGTAGCACCAGCTCCTCCAATTGTTGCATCTGTCAATGATAGAATCAGACCACTTCTTGATTGTGTTGATAAGCTTCGTCACCTCAACATCATGCAAGAAGGGATTCAGCTTCCAACAATTGTAGTTGTTGGTGATCAATCATCAGGAAAATCCAGTGTTCTTGAATCTCTAGCTGGAATTAGTCTCCCTAAGGGACAGGGGATTTGCACCCGAGTCCCTTTAATCATGAGGCTACAAAATGAATCAAAAATGTGTGCACCAAATCTTCACCTTGAGTATAATGGCAAGTCAATCAATGTTGATGAACTTCGCGTTGCAGAAGCCATAGTTAATGCAACAGATGAAATTGCTGGGCAAGGTAAGGGTATATCAAACAAACTCTTAACACTTGTTGTGAAAAAGAATGGTGTTCCTGATTTAACTATGGTTGATTTACCTGGCATTACTAGAGTTGCTATTCAGGGCCAACCCGAAAACATATATGAACAGATTTCTGATATAATCATGACTTATATATCTCCTCAAGAAAGCATAATCTTGAATGTTTTATCAGCTACTGTTGATTTCCCAACTTGTGAGTCTATTAGAATGTCTCAGAAAGTGGACAAAACAGGGGAGAGGACTCTGGCTGTTGTGACGAAAGGCGATAAAGCTCCTGAAGGGTTGCTTGAGAAGGTTACCGCGGATGAAGTGAATATAGGGCTTGGTTATGTTTGTGTGAGGAATAGAATTGGGAATGAAACTTATGAAGAAGCTAGGAAAGATGAGGCAAGACTCTTTTCAACACATCCACTTTTGTCTAAGATTGATAAATCCATGGTTGGAGTTCCTGTTTTAGCACAAAAATTGGTCAGAATTCAAGCAACGATTATTTCGAAATGCTTGCCTGATATTGTGAGGAGGATTAATGACAAACTTGCTTCTAATGTTGCAGAACTCAACAGGCTGCCTAAGCATTTAAGTTCTGTAGCTGAAGCATTAACGACTTTCATGTGTATTCTGAGTATTTCCAAGGATTCATTGAAGAAAATTCTTGTAAGAGGGGAGTTTGATGAGTACCCTGATGAAAAAGAAATGCACTGCACAGCTAGGCTTGTTGAAATGCTTGATCAATTCTCTAAGGAGTTAGATGCCAAGAATTCTGAGAAAAAGGAAGATTTCTTGATGGAAGAGATTCGGGCATTAGCGGAAACTAAAGGGATTGGGTTGCCCAATTTCCTTCCTCGGGGCGTTTTCCTAAATGTATTGCAGAAAAGAGTAAAGGAAATTGCTACGATGCCAGAGGATTTCACCGGAAAAGTATGGAATTACATCGAGAGGATAGTTATCAAAGTGTTAATGCATCATTGTGATAACTATCCACAACTTCAGAGTTCTACAAGAAGAGCTGCTCAAAACCTGATTGCCAAGAAGAAGGACGAATCAGTTGATTGGGTAAGAGAGATTATTGGAATGGAAAACCAAACTGATTATACTTGTAATCCTGAGTACGTAGCGAATTGTGGTAAGATCATGGCTCAGCAAACGGCATTCATGGAGGTTATGAACGATCACAAGAAGTACTCTATAATAAACCTTGAAGGCGGGATTGGACTAATTGATGTTGGTCATTTGAGGAAGCATGTAGGTGTGGTGCAACAGGCATTTGAACTAAAGATGAGAATGATTGCCTATTGGAAGATTGTCTTGATGAGGCTGGTGGATTCTATGGCCTTGCACATAATGTTCAGCATCCAGAACACGATTAACAAGCAAATGGAAGAGGAAATAGTTAAAGATCTGATGGCACCTGAGGGTGGTGGAATCGAAAGAATGCTCGATGAATCTCCATTAGTTGCAGAGAAGCGCAATAGGCTCAAAAAGAGTATAAAGTTGCTAAACGAGTCCAAAGAGGTGGTGTCCAATGTCATGGACAGGATTTCATTTCATGGCGATCAAGAAAGGGATTAGAATGTAAATATCATATGATGTTGCAGTGGAAGAACATGGTATAACAAACTACCTAGTAGTACAATGTTTTTGTTGTGGAATGCCTACGGTAGGAATTGAAGTGTTTCTTTCCCTACTTGTATATGGTTTTTGTCTTCAATTCCTAGCTGTTGGATAAGTATATGTAAATAAAGTTTCTCTGTCTTCTTATTTGCTTTAACTGAACCGTTTTGTACTTGAATTCGCGCTGATTTCCTTTAAAAGAAGTGTTTATTAAATCTGCTTCGCATTTCAGCAAAATTAACAAGAAGTCATTGAGATCAGAATCTAAGCTCCTATCGCATGAAAAGGAGACAAATAGTGAGTTGTTCTCTATGTCAATTGCATATTTCCTTTAGTTTGCTTCTTATGGTGTTTCTGTTGGTGTTTGTTTGGAATTTAACTTCAATAAGATACTGAGAATGATGATTTTATTACCCCTAATGTAAAATGTGCTAGACAGTTTATTCATCAATGGATGAGCTTGATATGAAAAATGATCCACGCAAAAATAATTTCTAGGCAAAATAAGTTCATTTGCATTTAAATAACAGTTAGGAGACAGATACAACCCTTGAAACCAAAAAACATTTTACAAAAAACAAAGCATAGCAAGTGTAGTACTAGTTAGTTTGACACCAAAAGAACATGGACGAAAAAAGTAGAAACATTACTGATCTAATCCCTTTCTTGATCATCATGAGATGAAATCTTGTCCATGATATTGGACACCACCTCTTTAGACTCCTTGAGCAACTTCACACTCTTTTTCAGCCTATTTCGTTTCTCTGCAATCATCGGTGACTCATCAAGCATTCTCTCAATCCACCACCGTGAGGTGCCATCAGCTCCTGAACCATCTCCTCTTCCATGTCCTTGTTAATCATTTTTTGGATAGTGAACATTATATGGAAAGCCATCGAATCAACGAGCCTCATCAAAACAATTTTCCAATAAGCAATGACCCTCATCTTCATATCGAAAGCTTGCTGCACTAAACCTAAATGCTTCCTTAAATGACCAACGTCAATTTCTCCAAGTCCTTTTAGGCTTACTACAGATACCTTCCCTGGATTGTATATAATCTCCATAAACGCTTGTTGTTGACCCATGAGCTTATTATAAGTCGCTAAATAGCCAGGATTACAAGTGTAATCAGTCTGTTTCTCCATACCGATGATTTCCTTTACCCACTCAACTGATTCATTCTTCTTTTTAACAATGAGGTTCTGAGCGGCTCGTCGTGGGTAGTTTTCACAATGATGCATCAACACTTCCATAACAATTCTCTCTATGTAGTTCCACACTCTATCGACAAAATCCTCCGGTATCAAAGCAACCTCCTTGACTCTTTTCTGCAATACATTTAGGAAAGGGTGTCTAGGAAGGAAATTAGGTAAACCAATCCCATTAGTTTCCTCTAAAGCCTTAATCTCCTCCATCAAGAAATCTTCTTTTTCGTTGAAATTCTTGGAATGGAGCTCATTAGAGTATTGATCAAGCATTTCAACTAGTCTAGCTGTGCAATGCATTTCTTTATCTTCAGGGTACTCGTCGAACTCCCCTCTTACAAGAATTTTCTTTATAGACTCCTTGAATGAACTAAGAATACGCATGAATGCCGTTAAGGCTTCAACCACTGAACTTAAATGTTGAGGCAGCCTGTTGAGTTCAGCCATATTCGTAGCAAGTTTGTCATTTATTTTCCTCTCAATTTCAGGCAGAGATTTCGATATTATATTTGCTTGAATGGACACCAACTTTTGTGCCAAAACAGGAACACCAACCATCGATTTATCAATCTTAGACAAAAGTTGATGTGTTGAAAACAATCTTGCCTCATTTTCCCTAGCTTCTTCATAAGTTTCATTCCCAATTCTATTCCTCACACAAATATAACCTAGTCCAATGTTCACTTCATCCGCGATATCCACTTTCTGAGACATTCTAATAGACTCACAAGTCGGAAAATCAACCGTATCTGACAAAACATTCAATATTATAGTCTCTTGAGGAGATATATACGTCTTTATAATATCAGAAATTTGCTCATATATATCTTCAGGTTGTCCCTGAACAGGAACTCTAGTAATTCCAGGTAAATCAATCATTGTTAAATCAGGAACACCATTTTTTTTCACTACACAAGTGTTAAGGGTTTGTTCGATATACCCTTACCATGTCCAGCAATTTCATCAGTTGCATTAATGATGGCGTCTGCAACGCGAAGTTCATCAACATTGTTCGACTTACCATTATACTCAATTTGAAGATTTGGTGCACACGTGTTTGATTCATTTTGTAGCTTCATGATTAAAGGGACTCGAGTGCAAATCCCCTGTCCCTTCGGGAGACTAATTCCAGCTAGAGATTCAAGAACACTGGATTTTCCGGAGGATTGATCACCAACTACTACGATTGTTGTGAGGTGCAACAATGGGAGGAGAACTACTAATTGGTACTGCAGGAACTTCAGGTGACTGTGAAGAAGAGGAGTAATCATCCATTTTTTGAATATTGGAATGTTTTCTCGATGTAATTTTGAGGGATTCTTTCTGAAATTTGAAATGTGTTTCGTTATTTAATTGTTGCTATGGTATTATACGGTATGAAGTACTCACTCTATTTCAATTTGATTGTTCCGCTGTTTTAGTAAATTCGTATATTTTGATATATTTGATCTAAGTTAATATAAGTCTTATTTACTTTCAAAATTAGGTATAAATTAAAATAAAACAAACAAATTGATTAAACGAAGAAGTAATTAGAAACGAATCGTCATGAAAAGGAAAAAAAAAGGGTGTTTGAATCTGATTTTGCTATTAATGGACGTGACTGATTGATAAGGGAAGATAGTACATTTTCAGAGGATAATGAGTGCTTATTTGCAGAGTATAATATTAGTAGACCTTCTGCCTTCTGCCCTCTGGTTAAGTTTGAAAAATCAAAATGACTAATCACATAAAAAACTCACGCAGTCTCAACTCTCAATTTTGTAACATTTTTTTTGGAGTGATTTGGTGTCAATATTTTAAAATATATTTTTATTATATTGTGATGGAAATAATTATAACTTATAATTTTTAATATAAATATTGAATATCAAAAATTTATTTTAAAAAAATATTAAAGTCATCTAAATTAATTTATCATAAAAGTTGGAGTAGTTAATTGACTTTTCATATGAAGATATCATATAAACGTAACAAATTCAAAAGATAATTTTTTTAAAAAATTTCTCGATGCCCGTTCTAAGCTCGAATTTACTTTGTTCTGCTATAATAGTCTAAAAGCATACCAAGTACCAATTATAGAATAAAAATGAGATATTTTCTTAATTTAATTTTTTTTTTCTCATTCGGTGTTCGGAATCCACATTGGAGCTCCGATTAAATCTGGATCGCGCTCTGTAGGGCCCATTTGAAGGTGATGCTCCCAACAAGATTTTCTCCATACCCAAGGCTTGAACCCGAAATCTCTACTTAAGGGTGAAACACTCCCACCAGTGCATCACAACCGATGTTGATTCTTAATTTAATTTCTATTATATAGTCCAGAAGCAAATTTGAAATATTTTCCTAAAATTATACACAATCTAAAAGTTGCACCATAAAAATATATTTCAAATGCATAAGTAAATTAAAAAATAAATATAATACAACAATATATATTTTAAAATTTGACCTCAATTGATAATAAATATTTCAATTTAAAAAATACACATCTGATATTCTTAATAAAATTTAAATTGGCCCCATAAAAGCAAATTTGAAAGTCTCCATTAAGAATGTATATATAGTTAGAAGTGTCTAGATACATTTTTAAAGTTAAAATATAAACGAGACACATTTATGTCAAGTTAAAATATTATCGAGATACATTTATATGAAGTTAATATGTCTAAATGATCACGGTTAAAATTATTGTATCAAAGTTAAAATACTTATGTTTGTATAACTCCTGAAAAAATGAGGTAATGACATTTCCCGTTTTGAATAAAAACTTTCTGCGTCTTATCGCCACGTAATGGCAACAGCTGCTTAAACATCCACCGTTGGATAAATTATGAGTTATTCTGAGCCGTTGGATAGTAAGTAATATGGGACCCATGGATTGATAAATCTCTGTGAATCTTAAAAAGATTATATCAGTGACATTTTTCAACATACGCAACGTAGAAGTCGGTGACCTTGTTTCACAAATGGATCAAAACGGCGTCGTTAGCTTCCGCCACCGTCAATCTCCATCCTCCGATCGGTTTCTCGGCGTCTTCTCTCCTCCGCTGAGTGATGCTGCTCTCGTCGGCGGTACAGATGAACCAGTCGCCGATGATGACGAGCTTAACGAAGATGACGTGTTCTGGACTGGAAGAGTTTTGACTGAATCTCAACTCCGCTCTACTTCTCCTTCACGGAATAGTTTCCGTCAGCCTGAGATGTTTGGTATTCTCGCGGCATTAGTGGAGGATCAGCAGAAAACTAATCTGCCTGTTGTCCGTCGGAAGCCTTCAATCGCTTCTTCTCCATCTAGTACGGATTCGATCTCGCAATCGCCGATTTCATCTTCTCCTTCTACTGTGATACCGTTTTCACGTGCGTTTCCTTCGATTCCTAAGCCGCCATCGGGTAATAATAATTTTAGTCACTCAAAATCCATGCCGGCGAGGAACTTCCAGCACTCAGCTCCGGTCAATGTTCCAATGATGGCGAAGAATGCACCAAAGCATGGAGACCTTGCTGAAGTTGAAATTGACGACGATGATGCTGATGATGAGATGTTACCGCCGCATGAGATGGTGGCCCGAGGATCAATGAGGTCTCCTAGAACCACTTTCTCGGTGCTGGAAGGCGTCGGAAGAACTCTCAAGGGGAGGGATCTTCGTCAGGTTCGCAATGCTGTGTGGCGCCAAACAGGTTTTCAGGATTGAAGTATGCTCATGTTGATATAACTATAGATCTTGTTTTAGATATCTGAAGTTCTAAACTGACCTTATGTTTTTGTTATATTCTGTATATAGGCAATGAAGAAATGTTTTTACAAATTTCTTCAGTTTTTATATGGCCTAAGTGTATTGAAAGAAGATGAAGTTATTATCTAGAAAAAAATTGCTGATATGTTATATCAACATGTACATTTTGGGCAATGATCTCTTTGAATATTAATGCAAAAGAGTTTTGTTGAATTCTATATGATTCTGTTGCTCGAACTTCATTATTTGTAAGATATGAAAAGTTTCCAGCTTTTAGCCATTGATCTTTGTTATCTTTGCTATGTCTATAATGGAAGGTCATAGATCATTGCCTGTCCTGATGGTTCCTCTGTCGAATTCCCATAGCTGATTGCGTTTGATCATACACATTATCTAGTAGCTCGGGTGACTTCTTTTGCTCCTTCTGTGCAGTTTGTGAACTGAATTAGTGGACTGGTCCCTCAGAATCAAGTTTTTGTAGTTCCTCCTATAGGTCCTCTGCTTTTACCATGATTTGTAGTATCCTTTTTCTAGCAGTTCGTCATCTAGTTCTATTTTGTACATAGGCAATGGGGATTTTTTTTTACAAGTTTCTTCAGTTTTTAGTCTGGCTTAAGTGAACTGAAAGAAGATGAAGTTATTATCTGGAAAAAAATGGGATGTTTTGGGCAATGATCTCTTTGAACATTAGTGCAAAGATGGTTTTTTGGATCTTATATGATTCTGTTGGACGCGCTTCATTATCAGTGAGTTAAAAAGTCTCCAGCTTTTAGCTATTTAGTTCTGTTATCTTTGCTATATCCATATTGAAAGTTCATAGATTGTTTCCATGTTCATGTTTAAACAGTAACATATTTTATCCTGTTCTAATAGTTCCTCTGTCAAATTCCCCATAGCTGATCGCATTTAATCACACACATTATACAGCAGTTCAGGTGACTTCTATTGCAACTTCTCCACAATGTGTGAACTGAATTAGTAGACTGGTTTTCCTAGAATCAAGTTTCTGTTGTTCCTTTGAGAAATCCTCTTCTTTTTACCATGATTTTATAGTGTCCTTTATCTAGCAGTTTATCATCTAATTGAAACAGCTGAAAATATCATGCATCTTTCTTTTTTGTGGTGATGGTGGTGTTCACACCTTCACTATTTCACCGAGAACCTTCATCATTTCATTGTCTCACCAGTATGCCTGGTGTAAATTTCGAGCAACTCTATCCACCTAGCTGTTTGTTTCTTCTCTCGTAATGGAATCGTGGGTTATTATTATTTCTGTTCCAGCTCCCTTAGGCATTATCTTTGAATGCATCATGTATCTTGACTGTGACACAAAACACTTCACACTAGCCTTGTCATTGGATGCTCTTTCCATTGAAGCTGTAGAAGAACATCAATCTTTGACTGTAACCCTTGATATCTTCAAATCATGGTTTGATCTGCATTGATTTCAAGTTACAGAGCCCTGAGGAAGGTAAAAGAAATTTCCCAGAATCAGATTTCAATGATCGAAGTTTGATTCGAATGCATGAGCAATGGCACTCCTGTACTTCAGTTATTGCATTATTTGGTTATAATATTGCTCCTTGTTTTTAGAATGCGATGTTATGTTTTACCATTATTTGCTAGGTCCTCGTTACTTTGGTATTATTCTTTTTAACAGCTTTGATGTGAATACCTCGAGTCAAAAATCTTTCAGATACAACCTCTCTACTTTCACGAGGGAGGTAACTAAGGTCTATGTTCACTTTATCCTCCCTAGACCCTGCACGCATATGCAGTTACATTGGGTATGTTATTGTTGTTGTTTGCATGAGCAATGGCACACTCATCGCACGAAAGAATCAAGCATGAAACTTAGGAATGTCTCTTTACTGATGCATCACTTGTACAAGCTAAGAAGTTCATGTAACAAGCACAACATATTTAACCTTTTCCTGGTGCCAAGACTGGCTCTTGCATCTAAAGCACTAGCATAATCTACTTCTTTCTTCATCCAAATAGAGTTAAGATTTTTCGATACTCTAATAGAGTTAAAATGCAGTTGATGGATTTTTGTAAGCGCTGAACATGCTATATGTTGTCATGCTTATCAAATGCAAACATTTGGGTGCGAGGAAAGTGCAATATAGAAGCTCTTCTAGAGTCGACTATTGAGTCACCACAACCTCTGAAACTCGGGAATAATAGGCCTGCACCTCTACCGTTTTCCACTCAAATGTTAAAGTTAGTTCGCTTGACACATGACTCTTAGTTTGCTTGACACATGGCTAATAAAAATTTCACATAGGATTTTGGTTAAAAACTATGCTTGACACATGACTCTTAGTTTGCTTGACACATGACTAATAAAAAATTCACATAGGATTTTGGTTAAAAACTATGGAGCGTGACCGAGCGTTGAGCGTTAGACATGTTTAGAACGCACAATTGAATCTCTTTTAAGTTTTAAGACAAAGCCTCACAAAATTGAATCTCTTTTAAGACATAAAGCCTCACAAAATTGAACTCCAAAAAAGACTTTTAAAACAAAGGTTCGACTTTCTAAAGTTGGGGTAGGTGTTAAGGGGGAGTGGGAGAAAATAAAATTAGTCCCACCTTAATGGATTAGAGTACAAGTTCGTTGTTTAGTTGACAACTCACAACAATTTCAAAAGAATATTTTCTAATCTTTTTAAAACTACTCCATCATCTCCATCTTTTTGCTTTCTAATTCAAAAGTTGACATCATTGATACTCTCTTACGTTCTAATTTATATAATACAGTTCGAATTTCGAGAGTCAAACAGTTTAATTTTGACGACATGAAATTTTCAAATTCTTTGAAATAAAATGTGTATGACAAAATTACAGCAAAAGACAGACTCATTTGAATCTCAAAATTCAAAAGTATTATATAAATTGGGACAGAGTAAGTAATCACATTTTCATTCACTACCTAGTGCTAGTAGCTACTAGTCCCATTTAATTAAAGGGCCCTTAATTAAATAACCACTCTTCTTGCTCCATTACCAACATAATAAAAATAGTCATTTGTATAATAAGTCCACCATACAAATCCACCCTATATAAGTTCTTCCCCCCCTTGCTCTTCTCATCACAAACAAGCAAATAGCCACTGAATCTTTCATTTAAATTTTAGCCACTTTTTATTCTTTCAATTACAAATGGAGAAAAGTGAATCGACCAAAATTGATGTTGTGGAAACCAACAAAGAAAAGAAAGGAAAAGCCCCACTTTTGGGAACAGCAGCTCCTGCTATTGTTGCTGCTGTTGCTCATGATGGACATGCAAAAGGAGTTGGTGCTAAAAGAGGAATTGCAATTTTTGACCTTATTTTAAGAATAGCTGCTTTTGCTTCTGCATTAGGTGCTACTGTGGCTATGGCTACTACTGAAGAAACTCTTCCCTTTTTCACTCAGTTCTTTCAGTTCGAAGCTAGCTATGACGATCTTCCAGCTTTTACGTAAGCAAATCAATAGCCTGTTTGATCAAACTTTCAAAATCTGCTTATTCTAAAAGTTCTCTTGCAAAAAAGAATATTTGATTAATAACATTTGCCAAGAACTCAAAAACACTTGTTTTTTTCCATCTAACTTGACTAAACATGTCGAATATCTGAAATAAACACTTTTGACTCCTCTAAAGGTTAGTCAAACATGTTATAAACGTCTAATATTGCCTACTTTATAAAATTTATTTATGTGCATGATATGTAAATAATTTTACTTCATTATATATGTGGGAATTAATTAATTAATTAATTTGCTATATGTTACAGGTTTTTTGTGGTAGGTATGGGAATAGTTGTTGCATACCTTGTCCTCTCTGTACCTTTTTCAATAGTGTGCATTGTACGACCCCATGCCGTTGTACCAAGGCTCCTCCTCATTATATTTGATACGGTACGTACAATTTTGTGTAAGCAGTATCGATCTACTATCAGAGGTTAAATATATTCTTGTCGTTACAACATTAATTCAAATATGCTCTTCTTCATTAACTACATAAGCTTTCCAATTTGCACATAGATTATGTAAAATAGTCTAAATTATGTAGTGAATGACACATAACGATACATTTTTTAAAAGGGTGTCTCCGCCACTGATTGAAAGTTCTATTGAACATATTAAAATTTATACAAAAGTTATTAGTTTTTTTTTTATAATTTTGAAGGTGATTATTGCATTGGCAACGGGTGCAGCAGGGTCATCAGCAGCCATAGTGTATTTGGCTCACAATGGAAACCAAGATGCAAATTGGCTAGCAATTTGCCAGCAATTTGGTGATTTCTGCCAAAGGGCCAGTGGAGCCGTGGTGGCCTCCTTTGTCACGGTGGTGCTCTTGATCCTCATGGTGGTTCTCTCTGCTTCCGCTCTTCGAAGACACTAAGGACGAGTTCGTCTTTATGGAAAAAGAAAAAAAGTATTCGCTACTGCTTACAACACCTTCATTCACTCGTCTCGTTGTATATTGAAAGAAATAGTGTTATATTGGATTTTTAAGTGTTGATGTTTTTCTTTTGTTTTATTAAGGTGTGCATTTTGTGTTTCTGTCTTTATTAAAAAGGGGAAATTTGGGAAGTCTTGTAAATCATAATTGGTAAGGAATCTATATTGCAAATTATGCTGTAATTTTCATAGTGAACTTTATATATTGTACTTTTAAATTTTCATCCATGTATTATGACTATATTTCAATATTCATCTATGTATTGTCCGTATTTTAACTTTCATTAAAAGTAAAAATATATTTTAAGTATTTCGATTTTTCGAGTTTATTACTTGAATTATCAGTTATATGAGTTTTCTACTTCAATTATCATCAAATGTTTGTAGAAATACACCAAATAATGGTGATGTTTCGCGTAGATAAAGTGAACAGCTGATAGTTGAAGTGTATTTTGATAAATTTGGTGATAGATGATTAAAAATAGCAAGTAAATATATAGTATATGTATATAATCATCTATAAGTAATATATATCTATTTAAAAAAAGTAAATAGTAAATTCGACGGCTATTTATGTAAAGTGGCCATAAGTCCAAATTCTCAAATAATACTAAATTCAAGCCCAAAATCTAATTACTTCAAAGTCCATCTCTTCACTTTGACATTCAGCTTTCACTCTTTCTCTCTACGCAGCACAACAATGGCTGCCTTGAGAAAATTATTATTACCCAAAAATACAAGTGTTGTAATATCAAACTCTGCAATTTTCCTTTCTCGCAGAGGCATAGCTTCTAAGCTATTCGTTGGAGGTATTTTTTTCCTTTTTTTTAAACACATGTATAGACGATTGTTTTTTAGAAATTCATATGAAAGAGTTCATTCTTGTAATGAATTTGTAATTATTTGATTGAAAAATGATATTTTTTGGGTTTAGTTTACCTCTATAGCGCTGTTGCCTAGGTATTTATGCTTTGCAATCGGGTTTATGAAGGATTTATGGGTCTGTTATTGAATAACGTAGTAATAAAGAAGGGTTGTATGCAGATGAATTGAATTATTTGTGTACTTTGATTATCATATTGTTTTGTTGCCATGACTTCTTCACTCCCGTTATTACTTTTTCTGACCTGCTTTGAAATGTTTTGCCTTGAGCAAGCAAAGGGTCTATCGGAAATAGCCTCTGTAGGGGTAAGGGTAAGGTCTGCGTATACTTTACCATGGACCCCACTTGTGGAATTAGGCGGGGTTTCTTGTAGTAGTTGTGAAAACTCTTGCAAAGTGGTATGTTGGATCCTCTTGGAGTATTTATTTAAATGGAGAATGATTCTCCTCTGGCAATCAAAAGAGGAGAAAAGAACCGAAACATAGGAGCTAATCTTAAATCACCTACTCGATTGACAAGCAGAAATTTTTCTTCCTAGTTTATTTGCCTGAAGTGTAACTGTGTAAGCGAGGAGTGAAATAACAAGTGTGAAGCAAGAGTTACTTCCGTCCATCTAGGAGTGATTGGAGAGAGTTGTCATTAGTTATAAAATAGGTTGGTTAGTTGGAAGGACAATGGTTTAATTTTTGCATCCAAGGTATGGCCTAGTAGTGAGTAAAGTGGGTTGAGAACCACGAGGTCTCCGGTTTCAATTCCTTGGAGGCCAAAACACTAGGTTATTTCTTTCCACCAAGCTTTCATAGACAGAGTTACCCAATACCTTTGTTGGTGGGAGGTAGCAAGTATCCCATGAAATTAGTCAAGGACCCAAGGTGCCCATAAGCTAGTCAAAAATAGGATGGACAGTCAGAGTACGCTGTGTAAGGGGGACTTGAAGGAAGATTAGGACAATATCACACTGCTTTGGGGTTAAAACAATCAGTCTTTTTCTCATTTTAGGTCTAAAGGCAACCTTGAAAAATCTTTCTGATATTGCCTACTTACAATACAAAAATTATTCGAGAAGCTATACAGGGAAATTCAAAAAAATTGTTTTAATATATTCTCTACTCTTTTGAGTAGAAACGTAAACAAGCATGATCAGTATCCTAATTAGCATAAGTATCTGGAAAAGGATGGACGAAAAGCATTCGCAATGGCCGAAACGAAGATTCAGGGGTCCTTCTGCAAAAAATATCATGGAACTTACTCGGCATATGATTAGGACATAGGTAATAGATATTAGATACTATAGGTAGGCGTTTGGTTGCAAGAAAAGAGTCTAACCTCGTTAACTTCAATTTGAATGACCATTTATCTTTCCATTTAGAACTCTAGATCTTTCATCTAGTTGGTTTTTACCTGAAATGGGGAATCACATGGGGGATACATGATAGCTTCGGTTAGCAGTGCACTGTTTTCTGTATTAACTCTCACCTTTCAAAATTCCTACTACTACAATTTCAGCTAACTGAGTTTTTACAATGCAGCTATACTTGCAGCCCCCCAAAGAACCTCTAATGTAGCACAACATATATTAATCATCTTAATTATCTTGATATCACTAAGGAGCTTTTTCCAATTTGTTCCGTCGCAATTTATGTGACAATCTTTCCTTTTTAGTCAGACCCATAAAAAATGACATCTTTCTATATTTGGTCCAACAATTTTACTTTAAACTTTCTTTTCACTTTATCCTTAATGAGATGATTCATAGCCACACAAATATTTACGACTTATTTTAGACCATAAGTTTCAAAAGTCTTCCTTTCATTCTTAAAACAACAAAGATTTGTCTAGCTATGATTGTGTGGCCTTAAACAACTATTACAGAGTTGATCTTAATTAGTTCCGCCACATAGTCAAATGGCTTATTTAGAAAATTATTTAAGTTGTCAAGATCTTAACTTTAACTGCAGACAAACACCTTACCAGTTGAAGAACTCCGCTACACTTGCCATTTATCAGTATTTGTGGATAGCATGTACTTTCCATGTGTTCAAGATTTTATACTTTAATTACTTTCAGGAAAAAACACTGGTTTGCTCACTTTACAGTGTGGTGTCCCTAATTGTGTTGGAACGATGTCGTGTACAGTTTATATTCTTGTACTGCGAAACTGGAGATATATGTCTCATTCCTTTCAGAAATAACCAATCAACAGAAACAAGTTGTTGCCAAAAGGCTGACCATCTCATCCTATTTAGAAGGCTAAAGGAGTACTCGTTACCCACTGCTCTGCCATCGGAAAGAGAAATGAACAATATAAAGATCATTGTCCACTTTAACCCAAAAAAAGAAAAAGAAAAAAGATCATAATCGAAAGAAACAAACTTATGAGATATTGTTATTTCAGGCCTCTCATTTTACACCACAGAGAAGGCACTGTCAGAGGCATTTTCTCAACATGGTCAAGTTATTGAAGGTGAACAAATAAACATATGTTGAGCTCTCTTTTAGATATAGTAGGACTTCACATCTTTAGTTTAACCTTGTTTTATTTGCCAGCTAAAATTGTGACGGATAGAGTCTCAGACAGATCCAAGGGTTTTGGATTTGTCACCTATGCATCTGAAGATGAAGCGGAGAAGGCCTTGCAAGAAATGAATGGCAAGGTATGTCCATATTATCGCTGTATCTGTTTTTGATGTGTACTATTATGTTCATCATCGTTCAATCATGTATATCGAATGATGCAGCCTCTTAATGGACGAGTTGTCTTTGTGGACTACGCAAAGCCTAAAACTGATGGTGGTGGCATGCCAATAGCCCGAGGTCCCCCTGAGCCACCAGTAGAACAATGAGAGTTACCAACCACTCTGACTCTGTGCGCTGCCAGAGTTGCAAGCCTTGCTCTTGCAAAATGATTAATCTGGAGAGCGTTGTTTCTCGTTTGGCCAGCAACCAAGAACTATTCGAACATATTGTAAGTCACCACTAGTCAAAAGAAGTCAGTTGTTTTTCAAATATGAGTGAAAAAATTATGTTACTGCAATTGTAATGACTGCAAGATTGGCTCAAATATGAAAATTATTTGTCATTAATCTATGTCATTATGTCATACTCTACTATTAGAACAAAATATATGGAAATCTTGTAGTAGTTGATTTGCCACTAATCTATTCTCCCTTGGATTTACTTTTTTTATTTTGCGGAGGTGAGTGGGTGGTTTGGGTGGGTAGGTGGAAGGCATATTAACTCATATTATATAATTATAAGTACACTTTTAAATTAAAAAGTCATCCTTACGTTTCGGAAAAAGAAAGAAAAGAATAGCCTACTTTTGACTCCAACAAAATTCCATGTGAACTTGTGAAGGCTGAAATGTACTGTTCTCTTAAAAGAAAGTTGAAAGGGCATCTATGTACAAGTTTCGTGCAGGCAAGGAGATTGAAATATTTTTTTTAAACGGAGGGTCTATCGAGAGGTAAGGTCCGCATTCACTCTAGCTATGCAGGCAACAAACAGATTTGGTGATGAAAGGATAGTTTCAGTGCACAAAGCATCTCAGTTTCGGAGAAGTTACATTGTGTGTAGGCAGGTTATCCTACCAAATACAAGCATTAGTTACTACTCCCTCTATCCCTAATTACTTGTCCACTTTTGAATTGACACACCTATTAAGAAATCAATAATTGACATAGTGAGTTTATCATTTTACCCCTATTAATTATAAAGTGGATGAATTAAAAACTTAATATTTTAAAAAAGTTTTACCTTTTTCAAAGTAATTAATTGAGGGTATAATAGGTAAAAAAAATTGTCCTTTCTTGATATATCAAAATAGACAAGTAATTAGGAACAACTAAAAAAGAAAATGTGGACAATGGAAAAAACTTGCCCGCACCGGGTGTTTACACCAAGCCAATGCAATTTCCATTATTACATGATTTAATGAAGTAAAATGAACTATAAATTTAAACACATGGCATGCATGTATTGACTTGGTGTAAACACCCATTAGGGACAGAAAAAGTACTCATGACTTAAATTTGTGATCTATAATAAATAACACGAAGATAAAGATAATGTTGTCATTTCTCTAAGAATATACATTAATGTGTTTGTAGAGCTGCATAAACTCATGAATTAGGTGGTGAACTTTGAACTTTCATAATGTAACATCGTTCTAGTTGTCCAACATTATTTAATTGTAATAGAGAAATAATGATGTGTTATATTGTTTTCATCGAAGTGAGAAAGACACGTCCATAAATATCTGCTTACTATCGAGCATTTGATAGAACTGTGCTTATGATTAATGGGTGTCAAAATTTTAATATCTCCCATCTTAAAAAGAAAAAGAAAGGATGTGCTATATCTTTATAAAATATACTCCCTCTGTGTAGATAGTATTTGATTGGAAATGAAATTCAAGATAAAAAGAATTTTTTTTAAAAATTACGATTCAAAATAAGTCATAGACATTTGTACGATTATTACTCATCTCATCGAAAATAAAATGCGAAATTTAAAATCATATCATTTATAAATAAGGAAATTCTACCCTTTTTGGAACAAAGTAAAAAAGAAAGTACTATTACACATAATTGGAGCATAGGAAGCAAGTATTACTACCTTCTTGCCTCTTCGTTCTTCTCGGAGCAACGATAAAATTATCTTCATGTGATTTATAGATCATGAGTTCAAGCTATAGAAACAACTATTAATACTTACATTGGAGTAAACTGTCTATCACACCCTTAGGGTGCAGTTCTTCCTCGATCCCTATTAACACGACATTTTTTGTGCACCAGACTATTCTATTTTCTCTCTTTTATCTCATTATAAATATATGATATATATACCCTTAAATGATAATTACAAGCATTTTTGTAAATTATATAAAATAGTTTTTTTTTTTTATCTACTCAAACAAAATAGAAAACACCAAAAAGCCACAAAAATTGATATCCCAAATGCAACACATAAACTATCTAATGTCCCTTCTCTCCTCAACTTCTTCTCTTTTCTTTCCCTTCTCATTTCCAAAAACTCTTTATA
>JAJOOS010009176.1:0-15200 GCA_029582725.1 Solanum chiquidenum
CGCGCATCAGATTAATGTATCATCGCTTATATTATTGTATCTCACGCACTTATATTATTGTATCATGTATAAAATGTACATCAGATTAGTGTATTATGTATAAAATGTAATGTATCTTACTTAACAATTAATGTATCTCGCGCATTATATTAATGTATCAGAGCTTATATTATTGTTTCCGTTTTGAGAGATTTCTGTAATTATAAACTTTTAAGGGATAAATTGTAATTTTGCCTTGAAAGTATGTGATTTCTGTAATTTGCCCATGTTTTTTACGCTATAGTTATTTGGGCTGGAGAGAGAGGAGAGTAGAGAGACGGCGAGATAGAGGGCAGTGGGAGGAGAGAGAATTTTTTATACAATACTAAATATAGCTACAAATTATAATATTTTAAATTGTAGTAATCTATATAGATACGAATCACATATTTACTTTAATGTATTTTTTTTGCTTAAAAGTAAGGTTTATTTGGGATACTAGATGACTTGGGCCGTGCATAGCAGAGGCATTTGCCTAATACTATAATTTTTTTTAAAGTAAGGCTTATTTGAGATATTATATAACTTTTTTTAATTGACAGATCGTACTTAGTGGATGGACAATACTAAAGTTAAACCTAGCCACAACTAGACAAGATTTAGAGAAGATTAGACCTAGCTAAATTAAACCTCGTTAAATTCTTGTGTTATTTTTCTTTTTATTTTGTAATATCATAATTCTTCGTACCACACAGCTAGACAAGATTTAGAGAAGATTTACCTTATATTGATTAGTAGTTGTATAGTTCAACTACAAAAGGTCTTTTTTTTTCTTTTTAGAAGTCTCTATTTTACTTATTTCTGAATATATTGTTTAAGCAGCACTACTATGTACTTATAAATTATATACAACCAAATTAAAACCGAAATACGTTTCTTTCCTTCGTATCTAGGCTGATGGATTTTTCAAGAGGAAAAGAAAAATACGTCTATAACAATAAGTGTAGAGAAGTGTATGTTATGAAGCTTTTAATAGAAAATGCTTCGAATATTATTTTATTGAATGAAACCTTCCCCGAATCGTTTGATCGTAGGTTATGTTATCGTGTGATTGTGAGCGATGAGAGTGGAAGAAAAGTTCAGCACGCAGAGGAAAAAAGGAAAGCCAACGCCAAAGTGGAATGAGGAGATAGAGATACATTTTAATAGTTATCCTATTGGTCAGAACTTGAAGTTGATGATTGTTTGTGAAAATTGCTATAACGATCCAGGAACTTCTACAGGTCAAGCCGTGAAAGGGAGGGCTACAATTCCAATCCCAATAAATTTGGGCAAGGTGAAAGTTCGAAAAGTTGATTTAGTGAAACTTGTTGGCCTTGAAAAGAAGGTGGATGCAACTATTAGCTTTAAAACTTTGCTCACTACACGACTTATTACTTCGATATAAATTCAGTTTTTTTTCCATCTTGATTAGTGTTAACTAGCCGTTATTAGTGATTTTTTAAAGTAAAAGTTAGGGTTTAGGATTAAGTTTTACACGTTCTTTTCACTCTTCCGTTGTCTTAATTATTAATCGGATTGTTTAACTATGATTTTTTTTTTTTTTTTTGTGATAGTTTTTGCACGTTTCATTAATTGGATTTATGTCGACCATAACTTAATGGGGAAATTGTATGAAATAGCAAACTATTAATTCAAATTAAATGATATAGCCATAGTTTCTTTTATTTGTAATTCGCAGCAAATATTTCATGTTTTTTACCATCTCATTTGTATACCAAAATATATAAATGCAGGACCCATTTGTATACCGAAATATACAAATGCAGGACCCATTTGTATACCAAAATATACAAATGCAGGACCCATTTGTATACCAAAATATACAAATAGACCGAAATATACAAATGCAGGACCCATTTGTATACCAAAATATATAAATGCAAGACCTATTTGTATACCGAAATATTCAAATAGACTCAAATACATATTTTTTATGTATATGTATATCGAAATATACAAATTAATAGCTAGTTTGCTATGGAGGGCAATTATACAAACTATAGTTATAGCATACAAATACTATTTTTATGTTTGCTAAACCTAAAATTTACTCTAACTTAATTCTACTCTAAGGAAAATTAAATTTACATAATTTAATTCTACTTTTAGCAAATTTAATCTACCACTGACAAATTGGATAACTAGAATAACATTTGTAATGGATATTAAAACAAATTGATCGGTCATATTATTGAGGAATATAAATACAAAAAATAAACACAAGAAACCCATTCATCGATCAATTGCCAAGTATCTCAAAAGAACAATGTCAAATGGTCTCTCCCAACTGACTACTATTCATATTAGGAAGCAAAGGATAAATTAGCTTAATTTCACATAGAGAAACTAAATAATTAGATATATTTTACTATGATATATATATATATATATATATATATATATATATATTACTTATATTTTTAAAATATTAAGTATTTTATCACTAATTAAGAGTTTTCAACTCATATATTGATGCAGATACACTTAGATACATGTATTTTTTCTACCAAATACACTAAAATAAGAAGGGAGGCGAGCGAAATGGGAAGGGAGGCGAGTAAGATTTTGTTATGTATCTCAGATTCATGCGGATCACACTAGATACATATATCTATATGTATTTGGTGTGTTTCACATGTATATGAGATGTCAGATACATAGGAGAGTGGCGAGCTAAGACATGAGAGAGGCGAGCGATATTTATTATGTATCCCAAATACATGCAAATCCACTTGGATACAATTTACCTAAAACAAATTACACCTAATTTTGACCTCATGTATTGCGAAATACATGTATATGTACGTATATGGATGCACTAAAATATGTTAAGATACGTAATATTACAAATTAGAGTGTATCTAAATAATTAACTCTTAAACTAGTGATATTTATGTAAGTTTTTCATTTCACATTAAGGACATATCTGGACTTGGGCTTCTAATAGAGCTGGACTAATTGGGCTCATAAACAAGCTTAGATTGGGCCAAAAAGTGAAACTTTGCTCCATTTGTTTGGACATTGTCCAACTAATAACTCACACTATTTGTCAAAACTTATGATCATATCATAAATATGAATAATTAAACGGGAATATATCTACGACAGATATTTGTCAAAATTCATGATCATATGATAAATATGAATAATCTTCATACATAAGCAATCTACCAAGATCAGCCATGGCATTCTTGAAAATGAGACAATGCGTCTGCTCATTTTGAAGAATCGAAACGTAGTATGTGGTGAAACAAACATCAACATTCTATCATAAAAAATCACTTTATTCTCCAATGCTATTGAACAAACCATACTCTTCTTTCCAGTATGATTGTTATCGAGAATTAAATTTTATTTTTTAACAAGAATTATCATTAAAATTAATTTGAAATAAATATCAATACAACTTTTAAATACACTGAATTGTGGATTGAAATAATATATGGGCAGGTCAAACTTGGGCAAGTTGAATAGGTCATATATATGTGATTCTTACATAACTGTACAGATAACAACAACAAAAATTCAATCATTTGCAAATGTACTGTATCAATATTATTTATGATGTATAATTTTGTATCACATATGTATACATCTACGTAATATGTTTATATTAATATTTATACATTGCAAACTGTTTTTTTACTTTCAATATTAACAAACATAGACAATCATTAATATTATTTCAAATTGAAATAGCCCAGTATCCCACAAAAACGAACAATAAACATCTAATTATAAATAGAGAAAAAATCGAAAATAGACATAATAAGGCTCTATAGTTTCGATAATTGTGCTTCATATTTCCGTTTGCTATAGAGGTTGCGGTTTGTATAATTCTGTCCGTTTATATATTTCCTTGCGAATATAGTAAGTATATACAAATTTTATATTTATACATTTAGAAATTTTTCAGAACTTCGTTTGTATATTTCGCTTGCGAATATAGTAAGTATATACAAATTATATATTTATACATTTAGGAATTTTTCAGAACTTCATTTGTATATACATATTCTATATTTATACAATCAAGAGAATTATACAAATCGGACCAATTATACAAATCAGACAAATAGCAAGAATTGGAAAAAGTGTAACCATGAATTACTATTTTCTTAAACTGTAGGTATAATAACTAATATAGACTAAATGTTTGTTATTTTACATAATTTTCCCTTATAAATATCACTAAGAATTACGTAACGAAAATTCACACCCAATTACTAAATAAGAACCTATATTACCAAACATAGACAATCATTAATATATTATTTCAAATTGAAATAGCCTAGTATCCCACAAAAACGAGCAATAAATGTCGATATAAAATCATAACATGCCTACTTAAAATCGAAAAATAAAACCGTCTTTAAAGAGTAAATATTAGGAAAATAATTAAACGATAGCAACTACAACTATTAGAAGTATGGACAACCAAAGCTTGATCGAAAATAACATCTCTGAGGATCCACTTGGAGATGGTGCAGGTGCTTGTGTTGATGACGGAGTAATTGGCTCCGTAGGAGGAGGAGATGAAGATGATGAAGGTGCTCGTGGTGGTGTTGGTGACGGAGAAGGAGAAGGCGATGATTTCGTGGGCCTCGGGACACGAATGTCAACTCTCTGGCCATTTTGACAATGGCCAGGGAAGCTGCTAATGAAGTAGAAATGGCCTGGCCTTTTTATCACAAATGTGTCATTTCCAGTGTTGAATGTTGCATAAGTTGTTGTGGCATTGCATGTGTTGAAGTTTTTGTGTGTAACTCGTACCACGTTGTCCATGTGCTGCTTGTATTCAAACACTATAACAAATAATAAATAAGGGTATACATCAACATATAAAAAAAATATCATAATTACTAATATTAGTGGCGTAGCCATATACAGTCAGCCAACCATTTCTTACCTCAATAGGATCTTGATATTTCATATACCTTAAGGGTTTTAATTCTATGCATTGATGATGTAAAGAATAATTACACGATATTAGGTAAATTTCTCATTTATAAATATTATTATATTTTTAGTATATACAAGTTAAATATTCTCTTAAAAACATTTTTCATTTTAAGATATATGTTATAAGGCCAAAGTTTTGCATTAGAATAGTAAATAAGAATAACTTTTCTTCCTTGATAAGTTATGATTAATTACTACTAATATTATAAGAATAACTTTTCATATAAACAAGTTACTACATCATGAAAAGTTAAAACAGATCTTAATGATAAGTTAGTAATTTTGCTTAGGACAAACTCTGAATAAAATTGTTCCACCATTAACTAGGAATTTCAAGTTCAAGAGAATATAAAAAATTATAGTATCAAGTGTTTCACCATTAATGAATTTTACATTGCATGAATCTGAATTAATTGACATGAACAAATATTATATCCAGAATTAAAACAAAAAAAAATCCAATTACTTTTGCTATTTAATCTAGCATGAATCTGAATTAATTGACATGAACAAATATTATACCGAGAATAAAAACATAAAAGAATCTAATTACTTTTACTATTTGATCTAAAGAAAGATCAAACACATAAACACTTCATAAAGACCGTTTATTGAATTTTATGTGGCCTATTTTGCTTTTGCATTCAAGGTTTATAAGTAGGATAGGGAAAAGAAATAGATCTACCTATGTCTTAACTATTTTTTCTTTTGTTCTCAATCTTTTTGGGTGAAAAAAAACAACATATCAACCATTACTATTAACTCTATATCCTAAACAAATAAAAAAAGATATAAACATTTTTAAGGCACATATATATAGATCCTAAATCCAATTTTATTTTTTTATTCCTTCTAGTCTAGTACTCCCTCGAACCCAAACACTTAAAGATACCATACCTGAATTCATGATCAAACTCAAATTATTTGACTTTTGAAATTTAAACGATGTCACATAAATTGAAACAGATGAAGTATACAGATATAACAACTTACCAATGGAATCTCCAACACGAAATTTTTTATTGGAAGACCAAGATTTGTAGTCAATGTGACCATTGTGTGTCCATCCAGTAGAATCACCAACCTTGTACACTTCACCCATTGATACAGCACAAAATACAAAAATCATCAAGAATAAAAACATGGTTAACTTTGAAAGAATCATAGCTAATTAGTGGGAAAAAATATATATTGGGAGGCACAAATATAATAAAAATAATTTTCTAATGGTAAGTGAATGAGGGTGTCTAGTAGCTGTATATAACAATCAGTTTTATTGTTTATATTTGGAAAAAAACATAATTTATTAGAATTTTCCATTTTATGCAGGTGTGATTTATGGTAGCTCAATTAATTTTTATTTAATCCATGATTTGCTTTCCTTATTTTCCCCTTCTAAAGTTAATATCACATATAATATATTACTGGTTACATCTGTCATTTCAACCGGCCATAAAATTTGGGACATCAGTTTTGACTTTTGTTTATGAAATCTACACAAATTTTAATTTTAATTTCAAATTTAATTTTTCAAAAGTAAGATTTCAAACTTCAAATTGTGATTTTAAATTTATTTAAAATATAAAATTTGATTCATAAGTGAAAAAAAATCATCATTTTAAATTATCATGTTTTTAATAAAATGTCCTATTTTTGGTGCCTCCTTCATGTAATACCCGTCATAATTAAAAAATAATATGTAACGATCCGTTCCCGTTGTTATAAAAAAGACAATGGGGAAAGAATTGGGGCCAGAAATTTTTTGAGTAGTAACTTTGAATTTCCCAACCTAGTCCAGATTTGGACGAAATCAGAGTCGTTAAGGTGTAGGAAAATCTAGTAACAATCGGGTGACTTATTTATGATTTTGATTACATGAGTGGTTAAATAAGTCGTTAAGGAATCTGTACGACCTTACGAAATTGAATTCGGGTGAGTAGAACTCCCGGAATCGATCTTAACGTGAACGGTATTTTCTGAGCGTCGTTGGTTAAAGGTGTGTTGTGAAACGGAGGTCTTGGAATTATTAAAATAGCTCACTGGTTCCATGCAAGCTGCTAGGGTGGGATTTCTGCGGCCAGGGCGGGGTCGCTGTAGCGGGGTGAGGATCGCCGTTGCGGGTCCGACGCGACTTAAGGTCGTAAATAAACCCCAAAACATCTTTATTCTGTACTTTTTGACTTTAAGAGCTAAGGAACGACCCCATACGAGTTCTTGACCATTTTCACCATTTTTGAGGCTAAAGGTAAAGTTTTAACTCCCCGAATCTATTTTTCGATCCGTAGAACGTAGTTTCTTAGGTAATTATCATTGGGAAAAAGTTTTGATCTGAAGTTAATAATGGTAAAAGCCCTAATCTGGGTATGGAGATCAAGGTTTGACCTAGGGTTGTTATTATTGATTATGATCCAGGTAATTGGGTCTTGATTGTTTATCCTTGCGTATAAATTGTTGTTTGTAGACCTAGAACAAGCGGAAAGAATCCAGAAATGGAAGATTCAAGTGCCTTAGGGGATTCAAGTTTGGATTCGAGGTAGGTGATGTTTGTGATTTCATGTTGATGTGATATATGTTTGTAATTTCTTTATTATAATGCATGTTTATATGCGAGTATTGCATTATTGATCACCCTAATCGTAAATGAGGACAATTGAATAATTGTATGCCATGAATCACCTCTTGTTGTATGATTGTGAGAATATACATTGTGATTGTGGTTTGTTGAATGGATCGGGTGTTACGTTCTGATACACTAACTTGGATCGATTGCCACGTTCCGACATAAATATGGGATCGGTTACCACGTTCCGCCATAAACATTGAAGCGGGTACCACGAATCGGTACACTAACAGTTTGGGTTTGGGTTCCATGAGAGGACCATTGAATTGGGTTCCGTGAGAGGACCATTGAATTGTGTTGTGTATCTACTTATGATGATTACGTTCATATCTAATGATGATTGATATTGGAAGACTGTATGTTGCTTTAAATTGATAACCAATGTGCATTATTGAGAACGTGGAATGCTACATTGATTATGAAAAGATGGCTAATATTGTATATGTTCGGTATATGCCTATTTTATAATGTTGTGGTTACTTGCATGTGTTTCACTTATTGGGATAGCCGCGTGATCCTACTAGTACACTGTGGTTGTGTACTGATACTGCACTTGCTTGTTCTTTGTTGAGTAGAGGGCATCTTTAGGCGGCTATTGATATACTTAAGCTAAGTAACTATTGAGTGTGACCGGATTCAAGGGTGAACCAGTTCTTTCAAGCTGCCATGGATCTCTCTTGTTTAAGTCCATTCTTTTTGGACTCAGACTATTTGTTTAAGGTGTTTGTTTAGTTTCGGGGTTGTACCCCTTGTTCTTAGACTTGTCGTTAGTAGAGTTTTGGTACAATGACTTTCAGGTTCTAGGGGTTGAATTTCCGCATTAGTTTGGTTAGTTGTTTGTTGAAAACCTTAGAGTTTATGGGGACTCCAATTTTATTGTCATTTAAATCTGCTTCTGTATCTTTAAATGCCCTAGTTTTCATAAAATTTGTTAGTTTGGGTTGTAGTAATGGTTCGACTACCAGAGGGTTAGTGTGGGTGCCAATCACGACAGTTTGGGTCGTGACAAAGTTGATATCAGAGCCCTAGGTTCGTTGATCTCATTGTACTAAAACTAGTCTAGTAGAGTCTTGCGAAACGGTACGATGACGTCCGTACTTTTCTTCGAGAGACTATAAGACTTTAGGAAAAACTCACTTCTTTCTACTCCTTCGTGCTATGACTTGAATCCAAATGGTATTGGTATCTTTTCTCCTTCACTCTATGGTCCGAGCTAGAGCAACAACAGCGATAAAACCATCACTAGTAAAAGAGGATGTATATAAACTACCGACAGTTGAATAGGGAAACCATTCAGAACAAGTACTCATTGCCTCGGATAGATGACCTTTTTGACCAATTGCAAGGTGCATCGATTTTCTCTAAGATTGATTTAAGGTCTGGTTACCATCAGTTAAAAGTTGAGGCGGTTAAGAATTGGGTTCGACCAAGTTTTATGATTGAAATTAGCAGTTTTGTGGGGCTCGCTTGCTACTATTGTCGTTTGTGGTATGAGTTGAGTCCAATTGGTATCTCCCAATTCCAATTAGTATCTCAACGAAGGAAACTAGACGTCGTAGTCCCAGCTGAAGGGCATAAGCAAGATAATTGGATCTGAGAAGGTTCCAATTGGTATCTGGCATTAGGGGTCGTATAAGGCATAGATTATCAATAACGGTCGTCTATGGAACGAACTATTTAAAGAATTTGGACTTATCTGCAAGTTGTAACTGCTTGAGTGTCGTGAAACTTGTTGTGAAAAGAAAGTCGTCACGAGATTAGGTGCAAGGGTCTAGATAAATTACGATGTGGTTCATAAGCGAGAAATCTGGACGTGCATTGCGACCAACTGATAACCATGAGAGAGTCTGGGTGTATCCTGGGGATATGTGTGTGGTAGTGTTGAAACGATGTAAAAAGATTCTAAAGTGCGTACTTCATTGGGTTGACTGGGGGGTAGACAATGATTGTCCTAGCTAAAGGGATTTTCTTAAATGCCTAGTTATAGCAGGGAAATCTAGGGGAAATATAGAAAAGAGAGGAACCTAGAAATTGTTGGTAGGGGTTTTGTTTCCATCGGAGCCGCTGGGGCGGGATAATCTCGCCAGTGCGGGATTTCTCCCGCCATAGTGGGACAGGGCGAGACAAAATCTAAGCTTTGTCTCCCTTGTTCTCCCCTAGTCACAATTATGGACCCCGAATTGTACTCGAACTAACCCCCTCAATCTAATTCAGTGTTCAACAATCGAATATAAGTTATAATGTGTGTTAAAATTGTGGAGAACCTGGGCATATGAGGAGGAAATCAGCAAGGTCGTGGAGGCCAGGGAAATGGTAATGCAGGTAGATGAGTAGTACAGCCAGGCAAAGAGGTTGCTCGTCAAGAGGACATGGCTCAGTTTTATGTTTTTCCGGGTAAGACCGATCGAGTTTGAGGGTGTGATGCAGTGGTCACAAGAGCTGCTCTTGTCTGTGACCGGATGGCTATTGTTTTGTGTAATCTAGGTTCTACTTATTCGTACGTGTCAGTTCAATTGCCTTGGGATTTGATGTGGTTTGTGATATACTTGATGCCCCATCCATGTTTCTACCCCAGTTGAAGAGTCAGTCATAATCATCCTTGTATATCATGTTTGTCCTGTTGTGTTTAGGGATTTTCAGACTTAGGTTGATTTGGTTATGCTGGATATGACTGACTTGATATAATCTTAGTGCCCGTTTGGATTGACTTATTTTAGGTGCTTTTAAGCCAAAATAACTTTTAAGCAGTTTTGAAGTGTTTGGGTAAAGTTAAAAAGTGCTTATAAGCGCTTATTTTAAAGCTAAAATAAAAAATAAAAAGCCAAAAGCCACAAGTTAGAAATCCTAACTTATGGCTTTTGGCTTATAAGTCATAAGCCAAAAGCCAATCCAAACATGCCCTTAAGCATGACTTGGTTGTCCCCCTGTTATACTGGGCTTAATTATAATACTAAGTCGGTAACTCTAGAGAACCCCAATAGGGAAAGATTAGAGTGGGAAGGGGTGTACAAGCCTAAGCTAGCTAAGATCATATCTTCCATTCGGGCTAGAAAACTGGTAGGGCAGGGTTGTTTGATTTATTTGGCTCATGTTTGGGATGTTGAAGTTGAGTCTCCCTCTATTGAGTCTATTCATGTGGTGTTTGAGTGTTAAGGAAGTGTTTCCTACAGACTTGCCTAGTATGCCTCTGGATAAAGATATATGTTTCTGCATTGACTTGAAAATTGGTACTCGCCCCATCTCCATTCCTCCTTATCGAATGGCTCTGGCAGAATTGAGAGAGCTTAAGTCTCAAATCCAAGAGCTTCTTGATAAATGTTTCATCCGTCGTAGTGCTTCCCTGTGGGGGTGCTCTTGTCTTGTTTGTTAAGAAGAAGAAGGGTAGTATGAGGACATATGATTTTATCTTAATCTATAAGAGAGTGAATTAATACCAGAATGACAAGCTTATGGATAAAGAAAGTTCCATTGAGTATACTTGGGTGAAGGAAATTGAAGATTTTAGTATGAAAGTACGTATAAAATTGGGTTAGTCAGTTGAATTTGATGGGTATACCTGAGTTGAGGTGTCATATCGATGAAAAGGTTGACTTCATAGTGATAGCCAGGGCTAACTGAGCATAATGGTAATAAGAGTTCGTGATGGATTGTGATGGGATGAAACTATATAATAAGATTGTTGGTTAAGCGAAATTTTACAGTAATTACGACTTGAAAGTATCTAAAGTTATGATTTTCTAATATTTGGTGAGTAACGTGGTTGTATGAAAAGTTTTAAGATATGGTGGAACACCATTCGAATAGATTGTTATATAATAAGATTGTTGGTTAAGCGAAATTTGTACAGTAATTACGACTTGCAAGTATCTAAAGTTATAGTTTTCTAATATTTGGTGAGTAACGTGGTTGTATGGAAAGTTTTAAGATATGGTGGAACACCATTCGAATAGAAATTAAAGAGCTAGAGTCATACTGAAGAAAAATAGTGGGATGTAGTACAACATATAGTAAGAGGCGATAGCAAAAATATTTTATTTGATTGCAAAGGCTAAAGAGATATCTTTAGAGGGGTAGATAATTGGGTTCAGAGACGCGTGATTTCATTCGTTTTGTTGTGGCTATGGTAATAGTGTTACAAGTCCGTCAGATTGGTTAAAAACTATTGGCTTGAGAAATGAGTATACATACATTAGCTCGAGTGTGATAATAAGTGCTTGGTTCTTGTTTTGAGTTTAGTAATGAGTACGATTGAATTTTAGCGAAGGATATTGTAAGATCGATGGAGATGCGATCAATGATAGGCGAAGATCTATGAATTCATAAGAATCTTCAAGGTACAAGATAATGTTGATAGATAAGAGGATTGTGTTATACGGTTGAATTTACAATTCAGATTTTTCATTGTAAGTCTACATTCGTGGTAATATATTTTGTCAAGGTATAAATTGGCAAGGTGAGAAATAATCAATTGTATCAGGCAGTGACGGAGCCAAGATTTTCAATATGGGGGTTTAAAATCTGTAGAAATAGACACACGAAGTAGTAGAAGGGGGTTCGATATCTACTATATATACATAAAAAATTATTTTAACCATGTCTAAATAATATAATTTTTCACCGAAGGGTGTTCGGATGAACCTCCTTAGTACAAGGTGACTCCGCCCCTGGTATCAGGAATTGAACCTTTGAAAGGACTTACACCTGGGTTGAGTCGTAAAGTTTATTACTATTGATTGTTAAGTACCTAAGAAAGGTTTCATTTAAAAAGTGTTAGGTTATAATAAGGTAAATAGTCGGAGTGTTATGATGGTTGTTAGTATTATGAGTATGATTCACTAGCTATGCTCTCGTGTGTTTTCACTTTTGTGGATGGATCCCTAGTGGTGGATCAGGGGTACCAAATCATGCGATGTTCTCTTGGTTGAGTGGGAAGATTGGGAAGATTTGGTTATTTCGAATGACATAATTGGTGTTGTCTTGGAGTTGTTAAAGTACTTTAGTGGTTCTGCATGTACCACCTTGCTTATAAGAATTTATAGAAGAGCTACCATGCGTATTTGTGATTGTCCGACAATCTTAATATTCATCTTATCGTCGAGGTCATGTATCGATTTTTTGTGGTTGAATGTGGGAATCATTGGGTTCAATTCTACTGTTCTTAAGAGGTAATCTACAATTACTAAATCTAGCATTTCGATAGTGTTGTTGGAGGGGTTGTATGCTTGGACATATCCCTCGATGAGTATCTGATTTCTAAAGATCAAATTTGTTATAACTTAAGCTCATGGGAATTTATGTTATGGGATGGAGATATTGTTAAGAACTGTGATTGTTTGGGTATTATGAGTGTGCGTTGATTGATTCAGGTTCACTTCTATTTGTAGCGAGTATTGTTTTGGAATTTTATCATGCTTAAGTGCTAAAGGATTCGTCCGGATGATTGTGTCAAGGTCCTTGATAACATGTTGTAGACATGTGTACGATCAACTTTGGTGGTTGTTGAGAATTGTTTTTGTTGTAGTTAAGTTTACATACAACAATATTTATCACTCGAGTATTGAGATGACTTCATTGAGGCATTGTATGAGAGGATGTGTATGTGTTCAATTGGTTGGTTTGAGGTTGAAGATGTGAAACCTTTGAGAGTTGATTTGGTTAAAGATGTTCAGGGTAAGGTGAGAAGTATCCAATCTAAGCTTCTAGCAGCCCAGAGTCGACAGAAAAAGTATGTGGGACAAGTTTCCCCAGTTATTCGACGATTCAGATATTACTCTATTCTTGCTTTAGCCCTTTTCTCCTAGTTTTTCACTCGAGGACGAGTGATGGGTAAATTGGTATCTATTGTAACGACTCATTTCCGTCGTTATAGAAAAGCCAATGGGGAAATAATTGAGACCATAAAACTTTTGAGTAGTAACTTTGGATTTTCCAACCTAGTCCAAATTTGGATGAAATCAGAGTCGTTAAGGTGTAGGCAAATCTGGTAACAATCGGGTGACTTATTTATAATTTTGATTATATGAGTAGTTAGATAAGTCGTTAAGGAATCTGTACGACCTTACGGAATTGAATTCGGGTGAATAGAACTCCCGAGATCGATCTTAGCGTGAACGGTATTTTCTGAGTGTCATTGGTTAAAGGTGTGTTGTGAAATGGGGGTCTTAGAATTATTAAAATAGCTCACTGGTTCCGTGCAAGCCGCTGGGGCGAGATTTCTGTTGCCAGGGCGGGGTCGCTGTAGCGGGGTGAGGACCGCTGTGGCGGGTCCGACACGACTTAAGGTCGTAAATAAACGCCAAAACGTCTTTATTTTGTACTTTTTGACTTTGAGAGCTAAGGAACGACCCCAGACGAGTTCTTGACCATTTTCCACCATTCTTGAGGCTAAATGTAAGGTTTTAACTCCCCGAATTTATTTTTTGATTCGTAGAACGTAGTTTCTTGGGTAATTATCATTGAGGAAAGGTTTTGATCTGAAGTTAATGGTGGAACAAGCCCTAATCTGGGTATGGGGATCAAGGTTTGACCTAGAGTTGATATTATTGATTATGATCCGGTTAATTGGATCTTGATTGTTGATCCTTGCGTATAAATTATTGTTTGTAGACCTAGAACAAGCGAAAAGAATCCGGAAAGGAAAGATTCAAGTGCCTTAGGGGATTCAAGCTTGGATTCGATGTAGGTGATGGTTGTAATTTCATGTTGGTGTGATATGTGTTTGTAATTGTATGTATGCGAATGTTGCATTATTGATCACCCTAATAGTAAATGAGGACAATTGAATAATTGTATGCCATGAATCACCTCTTGTTGTATGATTGTGAGAATATACATTGTGATTGTAGTTTGTTGAATGGATCGGGTGTTACGTTCTGATACACTAACTTAGATCGATTGCCACGTTCCGGCATAAATATGGGATCAGTTACCACGTTCTGGCATAAACATTGAAGCGGGTACCACGAATCGATACATTAACAGTTTAGGTTTGGGTTCCATGAGAGGACCATTGAATTGGGTTTCGTGAGAGGACCATTGAATTGTGTTGTGTATCTACTTGTGATGATTACGTTCATATCTAATGATGATTGATATTGGAAGACTGTATGTTACTCTAAATTGATAGCCAATGTGCATTATTGAGAACGTGGAATGCTACATAGGTTATGAAAAGATGGCTAATATTGTATATGTTCGGTATATGTCTGTTTTATAATGTTGTGGTTACTTGCATGTGTTTCACTTATTGGGATAGCCGCGTGATCCTACTAGTACACTGTGGTTGTGTACTGATACTGCACTTGCTTGTTCTTTGTTGAGTAGAGGGCATCTTTAGGCGGCTATTGATATACCTAAGCTAAGTAACTATTGAGCGTGACCGGATTCAAGGGTGAACCAGTTCTTTCAAGCTGCCATGGATCTCTTTTGTTTAAGTCCATTCTTTTTGGACTCAGACTATTTGTTTAAGGTGTTTGTTTAGTTTCGGGGTTGTACCCCTTGTTCTTAGACTTGTCGTTAGTAGAGTTTTGGTACAATGACTTTCAGGTTCTAGGGGTTGAATTTCCGCATTAGTTTG
>JAJOOS010009177.1:0-17928 GCA_029582725.1 Solanum chiquidenum
ATATATATATATATATATATATATATATATATATATATATATATAACTGCAAATGCGTATTTCCCCTAAGATATCATAACGAAGAAATGCTACATTCAATTGTTGTAATCATACAATTGCATAGAAGAGAATACCTTAAATATTAAACACCCATAACACAATCTTTATTGTTTGTTACTTTTCCTTTGTGGTTTGTAATTTAACGTTGAAACACTCTTTGACACAATTTATATGCCGATAAGATCACCTTCCTTAGTTATAAAAAATGAAAAGACACGAGTTATCGAAAAACCGTGTAATTTAATTAGGAAATTGAAGTTTTTCATTTAATTGAGTAATTATCTAGGCAATTTCAAAATTGTTATTAAAATAAGATAAACAAAAACCAAAAAAAAGAAGGGAAAAAGACAAAAAATAAAGAGAAAAAAGATAAATACAAATAGAGGTATAGAGAGGTACCACATCACTTTGTCTATGTTTCTCCTTTATATTATATATATTATATAGATATAGATTAATACACAAATACACCCACTCCAAAACATGAAGAGGAACTACTCTCAAAGATTACATTTAAAGCTAGTAACCATATGATAAATTATTTCTATGTCAAAAAAAAAAATGGCAAACACAATCAATTAACTCAATTCTACTAAAGAACATCTGATTTACAACAAACAAAATTCAGTTCACCTAAAAAAGAGTTGAAAGTGTTCGTTTGCAAACCGTTTTTTTGCCCTTTCTCAGCTGAAGCAAGTTTCTTCCCTCGAGGATTATGATTTTCACCATCATCAATCAAATCTTGCTTCTTGACAGTCATCTCTTCGTAGTGCTCAGCATCAACAATCTTCTGCTTCTTGGTTACTGCCTCCCCCAAATCACGTGATTTAACTTTTTCTTCTAAAAAATATTGTGTTGTAGTGGATAATTTTCATTAAGCAAGTTATAATCATCAGACACAAACTTTGGCTTCATTAGCTCCAAATTTGACATTACAATATCAATTTAGTAATTAACTACAATCCCTATACTAAAATATTACTATGTATTTTGTAACAAGGAAAAGGACTATACGCATGATTTAACATATATTTACATATTTATTTTACATATACTCACTGGCAAAAACTTATAAGCAATTAGGAAAAGATGTGATGTGTTGTGTTGTGGTGGACGGGGTTGCTATTCTCGTAATCAGAGGTCTCGGTTTAAATCTTGGATATGAAAAAATCTTTGATAGAGAGTACTTTCATCCTAATGGAGCCTTATGATGTATGAGTCCACATATAACCGGGCTACAATGCGGATATCAATCACCCGTCTGAAATATTCCATAAAAATTGACACACTTCCGATAAAAAGAACTTGCCAAAACATTGTGAACATCCTGTCATATTTCTAGGAAAGAGAATATAAATATAAGACGTCTTTTCTATTCACAATTAGAATTAGAGTAATATTAGCGAATCATTTTTGTTCCAATTCTAAATAATTCACGTTCAAATTACCGTAGTAAAGAAGGAAGAAAAGGTTGAAATTACAACGATAAAAAAGGAAAACAAAAATTTTGAGGTATACCTGGAGACGGATAACTCCGTTTTTGCTCGGAAAGAGGATGAGGCGATGGAGACATCTGGTAACTCGAATACAACCTTCCAGAGGCGGTTGAAAGGCATTAATTTTGGATTTAGAATGCCAAACGATGTATGCAATTATTATAGGCTTAGTTTGAGGAAACAGTTAACTGATGCAATTATAATTGTAAATGGTGTCTTTCTGTTTTCAAACTTTAATAAGTTAAAAGCCATTAATGTAGAAAAATAGGAAAAAAACTCAAAAAATCTCCAAAAATATGAGAAAATAGGTAAATAGATTTCCTGATCATTGAGGCATGCCACATCAGCGGACTAAAGATCCTCCTTTATATATATATATATATATATATATAGATACATATTTTGTGGTGCTGACATGTAACTACCGTAGAATTAAATAAATGGGTATAGTTGTAATTATTGACATGTGCCAACATTTAGTTAAATAATTGTTTATTATTGATTATCTAAAATTATTTAAAATAAAAAATTCTAAAAATTTGTGGTATTAACATGTATCATTTCCTTCTCCTTTTATATATAGATAGATGGTTAAAATTTTGCCTTCGCTGAATTTAGTGTAAATGTTATATGTGATACAATCATATATATAAGCAACTTATGTGATAATTTTTTTTTGTCAAACTTGCAGATGAATGAATTAATAACTTTGAATCAGGTGAAGGAGATGAAGGGTACACATAATTATAATTATGATTCATACACATCTGTAATCATTTAAAATTTATTAAATATAAATTTATAAAATAATTCAGATTATATTAAATTTATTAATATATTAGTCCAAATAAATACTATGGATTGATATAATTGAATTAATTATTTAAATTCAATAAATATGAATTTAATTAAAGCTCGTTCCATAAAGCCCATATGTCATGTCACTTAAATTTGATTGGCCGAAGGGAATCCTATTCCAATCACAACTCCCCTATTCTAAAACTATAAATAGGGGTCTTCATAATTCAGAAAAGAGAACCAAGAATTCGAACAAGAAGCTAGAGAAAGCTCGTGGATCAGAAGCCGCAATTTCTCTACAAGTTCAAGAATTGAAGAATTCAAGAATTCAAGTGTTCAAGTTCAAGATTTGAAGAAGTCAAGATCAAGTTCAAGATCAAGTTCAAGAACGATCAAGATAAAGACCGCCAGATTCAAGATCAAGCTTGAAGCCCTTGAATTCAACTAGAAAGTCAAGATCAAGATAAAGTTCAAGTCAAGATCAAGTTCAAGATTCAAGATCAAGTCCAAATCCAAGATCAAGATCAAGATCGAGATAAATCCCAAGTTCAAGATCAAGTTCAAGAGCCCTTGAATTATATTTGAAAAGGCGAATTCAGAGGAATTATTGAGATTGTAACACTCGCACTTAAATCAATAAAAACGATTGTTGCATAATTTTCTGTTCTTGATTATTATTTTCTCGACGCAAATTTTATTGTCTACAAATTCTGGCACGCCCTATGGGACAATCTCTACCTCTCATCTCAACTTTTCAAGCATCAAAGAATATCGAGATGACTTCCATGAAGAATAACTCTCGATCAACTGCCTCTAAGGCCACTAGCTCCAAGTTCTCTACTGAAGTTGAAGGCATTTTGGGTGTTACCTTTGGAATTTTCGGAGTTGTTACGAGAAGCAAGGCCGCTACACTAGGACAACAAACACTTCAAGTGTCATCCACATCAACTCCAGTTTTTGGGTCTACGACTCCAAAAATATCAAGTTCCTCCGCAAACGCTTTAGAAGGAGGAAGCAGTGTTGCTGAAAAGATCAAGAAGACATTGACTCTCCTTGAGCAATCTGGTTCCAAGGGAGAGCTATGATTCAACGAATGGGTTACCTCCACGTGCATCGCGTAATGTGTGTCCGCTGAAGATCAACTTACGCGACAATCCATGCTACTCTCCTACATCTCCAATGATCATGCAAACAATGGCGGCAGCTGCTTCTTCCTCTGAGGAACAACTCACAAATTTGACGAAGTTGGTTGAAGGATTGACAAAGCATGTACAACATCAAGAGTCTAGAATCGATAAGTTGATGGATCGAATGGAAGGACATTTAGATGGAGAAGCGAGTCATGCGCCTAAAATGTGTTAGAGTTCAAGAGATTCAAGATCAAGCTCGAAGCCCTTGAATTCAACTAGAAAGTCAAGATCAAGATAAAGTTCAAGTCAAGATCAAGATAAAGTTCAAGATCAAGTCCAAATCCAAGATAGAGATCAAGATCGAGACAAATCCCAAGTTCAAGATCAAGCTCAAGAGCCCTTGAATTATATTTGAAAAGGTGAATTCAGAGGAATTATAGAGATTGTAACACTCGCACTTAAATCAATAAAACGATTGTTGCATAATTTTCTATTCTTGATTATTGTTTTCTCGACGCGAATTTTATTGTCTACAAATTCTGGCACGCCCATTGGGACCAAATTTGCCCTTCATCTCTTCTCTCTTAAATGAATTTGAAAATCTGAAGCTGCAAAGGTGAAAGAATGAGTACTTCAAGCCTCGTCTTTGAGTTTCATCAAGTCTACACTCCGACAAGCCTTGAAGCAGGGGGCATTTGTAGAAATTGAAATTTTGTGGGACTCTACAAGATGCGTTCAATTCGAGTTGGGACTCTACGAATTGTGTTCAACTCAAATTAGGATTCTTAGAGGCTACTCAACCTTAAACCCTGGTTTATGCCTATATAAAGGGTACTAAATTCTCTTAAAAAGCATTCAAAAATTCCATAAAGAGATCGAGATCTCGAATATTCCACAAATTGATGGAATATTCATATAGAGAGGTCAAATCTAAATTATCCTAATTCGATAAATACGCCACAAACTGTACATGGGTTTCGTCGATGGGGGTCCAAAATGGGAAGTCTCTTATCCCACCCACGGCTAACCAGGATGGTCCGTGGTCTAACCAATGGACCGTAGGTCCTGCCATTAGTGAGGTCCGACAGTTATTTTAATGGGCTTTTGGGTCTATTCCTAATTGTTTTAACCCAATATTATGTCAATTTTCCTTCTACCCAAAGTTCTATACAATTATTTTAAACCCCCAATCACCCAAACTCAAATTCATTCTCTTAAATTTCCAAAAGTTGATCAAGCTCCTCCTCTCAAATATTTCTTCCTCTAAGGAAGAAGAAGAAGTCAAGTTAGGGTTTCATGATCAAGTCTTTAATTTGCCATTGCTCGTGCGCTTTGAACTCCAAGGTATGATAATGTTCACCTATGGAGCCCTTTCCTCCATAGGGTTCCTAAATTCTCCAATTTACAAAGTTAGAGATCTCTAATTTAAGTTAGGGTTTTCTTCCATGTCATGGGTTCCTTTCAATGTTGTTTTACTTGATTGTTTCATGACTTTTATGCATGACTTGAAGAAATTGCATGCTTTTAAGTTGATTTCCCATGAACCCATGCATAACCCATATTTTCTAAGCTACGATAATATAATGTGGGTCTTAAACCATGAAAAATGAATTTATGAAAATATGCATGTCTTCTCTTTATGAAATAGATATAAATGATGCTTTGACTTTGAAATATGATGAAATTTATGAATTATTGGAAAGAATGCATGTTTATAAAACTATGTGTAGGATTCAAGTAAGCTTATAGACGAAGATACTATATGTTCTATGAAGTTTGGCCACATGACATGAACGACATCTAGACTTGCCCTCAATGCTTTTCAGGCTATTTTCCTAAATTAGGTCTTGATTAGTATGGTATCCAGATATGCCATTAATGATTATAGACCAAAATTTCAAAACTATTTCCATTAGTAGTAGGGAATTTCTAGCATGAAGTGAATGACTATGTGCCTTAAAAGCTATTCTGAAAAGATCATGGATGGTGAAAGGTTTTCTCACGCATGGTCTGAGGATATATCCCATGATAAGACAAGTGGAGACTACCCATATTTCTTAAATATAAGACAAGTTAAGATTAATAACTACTCTGTGGATTTATGCTTAGCACCGAGAGGATATTGAGATGGAAGCTCTCCCGTAGTTGAGGCCGGGTTTCTAGTAGCAATATTCTTATCCCATACCTATGTTCCCCTAGAGGATGGTGTTTTACATAGACATTAGCTAGTGGACCCACCTTAGCTAAATGTTCATGGTCTTACCTTGGCAAGTAGGACACCTCTTTTTGGTGTGGGAGACACCGAATTCTATGTTATAGCTCACATGGTCTCTATGTCGGTTGAGGCTACTTCCCACAATAATAAACTAAGATTACTTCAAGAATTATCTCACATGTGTTCAAAGATGATTTTACTTGCATTGATCATGATTACGACGTATGTTTTCTAACCCTCTTATCTTATCTTTTGACTTGGTCTTTACATATTATTAAAATGTCCTTTTAGCATGATTTCATAACTTTTATGCATTTCTATCATACTTGGTACATTTTTTGTACTAACGCATACTCCTCCACATTGTTTCACTAATGTACGGTCCGACGCTACTATTCCAAATCTTTGAGGGTAGGGATCTTTTAATAGAAGTTTGAAGATTGGTGAGTCCTTATGTTTCGAGGACCAAACCTTTATTTTGTACTGTATTTTCATTTCAATTTTGAACCTGATGTACGGGTTATGTCCCAATTACTCTTTTGTATTAGATGGCTTGAGATATTGTTAGACTTCCACTCATTTTCACAAAATCTTTATGCTATAAACTGTCTTTTAAACTCGTTACATTCTATTATCTTGTATGATGTATTATAAGTGGCTTGTGTAGGGCCTCTAGGGTCCTATACGCCATGTCATATCTAGGGTGTACTTTGGGTCATGACAACCTTTGTTGATTTGCTTCGTGAAAACGTGAAATCGTTCTTGATGAGAGGGCACTTGAATGCATTTTTTAAAGCGTGTTCTTTCATTAGATAGGATGCTAAAGTAAGCTTGAGCTTGTTTTGGGACTAGCTAGTCATCATTTGAAGCTTTGTGATCATGATTAAGTGCAACATGTTATTGATAGTAGTCTTGCTTTGGCACTTGCATGTTAGCTCTCATTAAGTACTGTTGTAGTCACCCTTTTTGAGGTTTTTGTGTTCTTGATTTACTTGAGGACAAGCAAAATTTTAAGTTAAGGATTTGAACCCATTTAAGGTCCATTTAGCTCAGTAATTAGTGTTCTCAATACCTAATTTTGTACTATTTTGATAGAATATTGATAATTTGCAACTATGAAGACAATTGGACAAGGCAAGGGCTGATGTTTGAAAGAATAGCCAAAATACAAAAATAAATTCAAAGTAAATATTATTGATCGCCTAACATGAAGGGCGGATCGCCCAATGAGAACGAGCTCGCCCAAATTGATAGTGTATAACACTTGTGTCTATCAAAAGTGGTCAGCTGACTCCAATAAAGACGGCGATGCGCCGAACAATAATGGCGATCTTGTTGATCGCCCAAAGCGACAGTGTGTAAAGAAAATATTTAATGTTTAAAAGAAGAACCAAGGTGGTACTCGACGATTTGTTAAACGTGAAAGGCAGGCTCAATCGAGTTCGCCAACTGAGGTTCAAACACCTAAATCCTAGTCATAAGGCGAGCTGAGGAGAGAAAAGCAATTCCCCGAGCAGGTTTGGTGAGCCCGACTAATCTCGCTGAGTCAGTCATGAAATGAATTTTGGGCCAAATTTTGGAAAATTATAAATATCCCAAAGGATATATTTTTTAGAGAGTTTAAAAATTAGTCCAGAAAGTTCTCTTTTGAGAGGTTTAGAGAGTTTTTAGAGCACTTTACCTTTGAAGATCACTTTTCTAGATTTTGGGGTTTTACAACTTGGAGCTTGAATATGATAAATTGAAGTTGAATCCAATGTGGGTTTACACTTAATTTCTTGATTTCAAGTTACCCATGGCTGCTTTCATGGAAGATATACTTTCTTTACTTTTTGTGATGGTTGCTAAAACTCCAAGATCTAGGAGGTGGTCAAATGGGATTGTGTGTTGATTTAATGTAGTGGTATTGTGCTTTGCACTGTTTTGTTGTTGTTCATATATGAATTTGGTCTAATTACCATGAGGTTAACTTAAGGATTAAGGACACAAACTTAACTCCTAATTTCGATCTCTAGTTGATGCTCAAAAGAGACTGATTGGAGTGGTAATTAGTTCAATACTAGCAATTTAGGTTTGATGTTTGTGACTTGCTTGAAAAAGAGGTTATGGGTTGGATATATTTCCCCTATTCTTAAAAGAGAGAATAGAGTAAGGTATTGGGTTGTTTAGATTGACATTTAGATGAGACCAAAAGGAGATTATATGCATAGATGCTTTGAGATCGAAAGATGATTAGCATCAATGAAGATGACTTAGCCTATTCATGAATGTTCATCACTATAGAGTAGCACAATTACCCCTATGTGATATTGATTTCCAATCCCCACACCCCTAGGTTACTTGTTAACTCTTGATTTCGTCTATATTATAGGTCAATTGGGATAATTGATAACCAAATCTTTATATTAAGTTGGTGTATCATCCACCCAATTGTTCTTACTATTACAAATGAACTAAATTAAAGTCCAAATTTCTTAATAAGGAATTCTTGACACAAATTAGATTTTCTATTCCAACTTTGAGCGGGAATCAGAGAAAATTGTTACTGTTTTTAAATTTTAAACTTGTTTCTGAAGGGACTTTCAGAGAAGACTTATAACATAGAATAAATGTGTCATTTTGGCATTTAAATCTGGGATAATAAATCCAAGATTGTTATTTTACGTATTCTGGACAAAAATAAAAGTTAAACTAATTTCCATCGAGGGTGTAGAAATTTTTTCACAGTCAAGTAACTTTTTTGGTCTTAATTTTTGAATCATTACACAAATGTTAGCCAATTTTATCTTGCAAATACAAGTACAAAAAAGCATAATTTTTTTTTGAGAATCCAGATATTCCAATCAGAAGTGCAAATGAAAAAATACAGGCCTAATTCGTGAATCACGAACCTTAGAAAATAATTTGAAAATTGACTTTGACAATTCAGGATACCAATATAGCCAATTTCATCACCAACACCCAATCTGCGATTCATGATCAATTTCACGATGGATAGAAAATAGTCATTATAACTCAACTTCTTGAAAGTAAAACATTTATCTTCATACTTCTTAGTGTCATTCTTCTTTATTATATCCGACAAGTGAACAGACACCCCGTTCCCGTTCACCAAACTTCTTGCCAGCTCCAAATTCCAGTGTGGAAGAATGTACTTAAAGTCGCAGAAAATGGAATCCACATCTTTTCAAAAGTGAGTTCTTCCTGGCTAAAATTGTCCTTGATGTGCCTCGCGGTATTCAGATCAAATATCAAAGGAGGGACTATCTCTATTAGCTTTGAGTCTTTACCCGTGATGTGCTGTTAACTTTGCAGGCTTCTTCTTCTGCGTTTGATGGCATGAAACTTAAGAGAGTATATATTTGCGGGTCATTATTTTGATAAACAACTATTTTTATGTCATTTTTTTCTTATTTATTACACTAATTAAAGCAAATAGATTACCATTTATATTTTGACCTTATGTGGAGTTTGTAGAATATATAATTCTTGAGAAAATATTCTCCCTGATAATATTATCTTTGACTGCTCATATATTTCTCAACCTTAGATACAACATAATAGGCTAATGTCTCATGTTAGTAATAACTTACATAATAATGGATCATAGTCGAGCATTTTCTCATAAGATTATCAGCTTGCTCAAAAGGAGTCTTTATAAAATTTCTAAAAGGCACATATCAACTTTACTACTGAAATAGTAAATAATGGAACAAATATTGATGTTTCAGACTAGATACATTGATTTACAACAAGAAATCACTAGGACACTGCCAACACCATATATAATACCCTAAGACATGAATGAATTTTAGTTATATAATACATAACCTACGATTAACTAGTTCACAACCTTTCTAGACATTCGGAAAATTACACAAGGTACAAATTTCCTCTTTTAGCCCATTCAAAAATACGCCACATAACAGTCCATCAGACGCCTCCTGCTTAGATGCTGACACCTTTTCAAATTCATCACGAAACGTGGTTATTGTGGTAACCTTCTTCAGCCCCCATTAAAACATCATACTGATTGATCCTTTGAGAATGATGAAATCGGTTCAACAACTCCCTTTGAAGTTTTCCCAGGTTAACATTGGTTGCCCAGACCCTATCCAATAATAGCAATTTAAGGCATTTCCTTCCAAACAAACACCTGCTGCCTGTAATCTTTCCGCTTCAGAAAGTTCATTTACCTAAAAATGTCATTCCACTTTGAAAATCCATCCTAAAGGATCCTCTCCTTCGAAAACTAGTACTTGTGGTTTCCAAAATTTCTTCCCATTTTTTCTCCAGCCAAATTGTCATCGCTTCCCTCTTCTTAGTTTCCGATGAATCTAGTTTGAGAAAGGGATGCTTCTCCCATCATGGTTCTCCCATGTGCTTTAATTCTCGCAAGAGACTCTTATTTCTTGAAACCATCCTTCCAAAAACATCTTCTCTTACCCCTGTCAAATTAGTCTCCACTTGTTCGACTCGTCTCTTCATTCTATTTACCAACTCCAAAAGTTGCTGCTTTAATACCAAATTGATAGACTTTACTGCTGAAATAGTAAATAAAGGAACATATATTGATGTCTCACACCAGATACATTGATATTACATAAGAAACCTAAAAAACAATCACTAGGACAATGCCAATACCACAAATTTCATCCTAAGACATGAGTGAATTTTAGTTATATAATACATAATCTAGGATTAACTAGATCACAACCTTTCTAGACATTTGAGAGGCTAGAGCTCTCCCAGAATTCCTTTTTCCTTTTCTGGAACACGCTCTCTTAACTGCCTTGCCCCTTCTCTACATAAACAACCAAACAAATTATTAAGTCTTTTAATTGTTTATTTTGGTTTCTTAGAATAAGTTTTTATAACTTGCGGCACATTAGTACATAATCGCTTATGAGATTTTTTTAATAAAAAAGGTCATTTATTAAAGGGAAAACGCTTAAATGCGCTATTGAACTTCATAAAATTACACAAGGTTTATCCTAATTGTAGTGCTCTTGAAATTTTGTCCCCCGTTAGAAAAGTCTTTAAAGAATGACATATTGTTCCTTCTTATGGCACGTGTTGGAACACTTACAAGGAAGGTATCCATTCTTGTTTGCAACTTAGAGGAGAAATCAATCAGCGGAGAAAACTAGTGACACAAAGTTTGTAACACTAGACTTGCTGAAAAAATCTGTTGGTAAATAACATATTAAACTGTGTACTATCACCTAGTATTTGGAGACTTGCTAAGCTACTACATATGAAAATGGATGATTATTTTGTATTTGAACTAACTGTGTTATAAGAGGACACAAAGTTAGAGAATTTGAGAAAACTATATCAGCTCAACCTTTTCTGTTTTGGAAGACCCAGAGGAATCTTTTCCCATTCACAAGGAATAGAATTATTGTGGAGATCCCAAATAGTTTTGCTTCATTAAAGTCAATTACACAGTACAGAATACATCAACTTAAAGATTCAGCTCTGATGATTAAGGAATATGTTACAGATATGATGCGAGAAGACAAGCTTGGAGTAATCTTCTACGTGTGAGTTTGTATGTGGAATGGGATCCTTATTTCCAGGCATTTTTTGTGATTATATCAACTTCGGCAGAATGACCACTTAAACTATGCCTTTTATGATAACTTTATATCTATTCACAATCTCAATAGAATCTGCTTGCTGCATTTATGCAGTCACTAGCCCATAAAACAACAAAATGGACAGCGTCTCTTTGATGTTATTGTGCATATTCTGTTAGGTGAACTACAATGACTAATGCTAATGCAGACAACTGGTTACTAGGATTCAAGTACAAAACAAGTTCAGATTAGCAAAATCGAGATGTGAAAACGATCTATGATAACAACAAATTCAAGTAAAAACATAAAAAATGTTCTATCAAAAGAAATATACAAACTGAGAAAGAATGTGCTTGTTGTAAGACCTTTCAAGAACGATAGTACAAGATGTTTTTGGAAAAACTGTGATCAAATAGCTCGAGTTATCAAAAGACACTCAAAACTGTTCAACCATCTCTAATTATCAGTTCTTTGTTTATTCTAATTCAATTCTTAGCTATTCAGGCATGACATTCAAGATCGTATAACCATGCATTGAGGCACAAGATCTTTCATAGGGAGAGAACAAATGAATTGAATTATATAACCACTTATCTCTTAGTTATCGAATAACAGATTGTGCCATAAATCTTTTCTAAACTCTTACTCTCAATACAAAAAAGCATATTATGAAGACAAAATATGGGCATCTGCAAAATCATCATATATTCATACTCCATATACATCAACTTATTGGTCCTACTTCTTAAATCGTTTACACAACTATTAGCCACACTTTTCTTGCTAATACAAGTACAGAAAGGCAGGCAAAAATTTGATAATCCAGATATTCCAATCACAAGTACGAAAGAAAAAAATAAAGGCCTAATTCTTGAATAATGAACCTTACAAAATAATTTGAAAATAAACCTTCATAATAAACTAGGATGCCAATATAACCCAATTCCATCACCAACACCAAATCCGCGTTCCTTGATCAATTTCACAATGGATAGAGAATAGTCATTACTACTCACAATATCCATATAATGAATACCATTTTCAAGAAAATCATGAATCTGCTTGCTACATTAGTGCAGTCACTAGCCCAGAAAACAGCGAGATGGACAGTCTCTTTGACGTTACTGTGCATATTCTGTAAGGTGGACCGTGGAGAACTACATTGATTAATGCTGATGCAGACACTTGCTTACTTTAATTCAAGTACAATATATATTCAAATCAGCAAAATTGAGGTTTGAAGATGATCAATGATATCGGCAAATTCAAGTAAAAATGCAGAAAAGATATGGACTAAAAAAGAATGTGCTTCTTTAAGACCTTTATAGATCAAACAACTTGAGTTATCACAGTAATTAAACTCTTGTTCCCTTATTTAAGGTATGGACTCTACTATTATGGATATTTATTTTGCTCTACTGACATTTCAAGAGTTGAAGTTGCCTTTCTTCTTCTATCATTCTTTCGCTCTAGTTATTTAGCTAGGATTTTCAGAAACAGTTGAGCAGCGAGCAACTTCGATTATACAGAAAAATGGAAACAAACACTTGAATGAATGTAGCATTATTCTTGTACTAATGGAAAAGCTTTCAATCAGATGATTGAAAGAGTTTAGACCCTAAATTGTTACAAAATTAGTTGCCTTAACTTAATTCATCTCTGTTCAATTTAGAAATCACATTCCTTTATTCAAACATGCCCTAATTCTTTGTACTCTTATTTTCTATAAATATCTTATTTACTGCACTCTATTGTATGAAATCCATCAACTTAAAGATTCAGTTCTGATGATTAAGGGGTAATCTTGTACCATTGAGGGTGTGCCAACATGGGGTCCTTAATTAGGTCATGTTAGGTCCTTATTTTCAGGCATTTTTTGTGAGTATATCAACTTATTTCTCACATTAAGCTTATTTCTAGGTCGACAAAGAACATCACAACTATCTAAACTATTACACAAACTTAAAAGAACACTATAATAATAAGGAATGAAAACACAAGAGCAAAAAAAGAATTGCGCAGACTAAATTGGGAACTTCAAAAATTCCAATTTCATAATTATGTCTTCAGATATTACAATTATATGAAAGAGTAATACTAAACCAAAGACTATGATATTATGTTGTTTCTGGTCCTAAATTATTTGACCTTTCCACTAAGAGCCAACCTGAGAAAGCAATTTCAAATCTAGGATCCCAATAAAGCCCAATTTTACCACCATCGCCCAATCCGCGATCATTGAACAATTCGATGCACCAAAGAGAAAAATCACCACTGTACACCTTCCTTACCCAAACAGTTCCACCTTCATACTTCTTAGGGGCATTCCCCTCAGTTACATCCCACATGTCAACACATACACTGCAACCGTTCTCCAAAATTTTGGCCATGTCCAAAGTCCAGTATCGAAGGATGTACTCAAACATCTCGAAAAATGGAATCATCAGCATTCCAACAACGATCTCGTCATGGGTAATCTTTTTATTGATCTGCCATGGGTTTTACAGATCGATTTTTGGGGCAGGGTATAAGTCCCTTATCTCCACTAGTTCTCGAGTCAGTACATGTGAAGTGTTGTTAACTTTGCAAGCTTCTTCTTTAGCTTTTGATGGAAAGAAATTGTAAAAGAAGGTCTTCTTCATGGTAAGCAAAGGCCTTTGATCAGACATCGAAGAAACCAAGGAAGGATACAATTTTCAAGAAAATAAAACACTGAAAAAGAGAGAGGAAGTAACACCTTATAAAGACACAAATTAAGTTTTCTATTCCAACTTTGAGCGGGAATCAGAGAAAATTATTACTATTTTTTAATTTTAAACTTATTTCAGAGAATAGTTATAAAATAGGAAAAATTTGTCATTTTGGCATTTAAATTCAGGATAATAATTCCAAGATTGTTATCTTATGTGAAGTGTGGAAAAAATATGAGTTTAACTAATATCCATCGATGGTGAAGAATTTTTAACACGGTCAAGTAACTAAGTGGGAAAATCCAACTTTTGGTCCTGATTCTTGAATCATTTGCACAAGTATCAACGGATCTTTTCTTGCATATACAAGTACAAAAAAGCAGACAAAAATTTAAGAATCCACATATTCCAATCATAGGCCTAATTTGTTAATCACGAACCTTAGAAAATAATATAAAAATTAACTTTGATCAATTTCACTATGGATAGAGAGTAGTCATCAGTACTCAACTTCCTAAATGGAATCTGTAACTTCCGAAAGTAAGTTCTTCATGGGTAATCTTTTTCCTGATGTGCCTCACGGTATTCGAATCGAATATCAGAGGAGGGCCTAATTCTATTAGCTCTTGAGTTTTTACTCGTGATGTGTTGTTAACATTGTAGGCTTGTCCTTCAACATTTGATGGCATGAAAATGGTGAGAGTATATATTTGTGGGTCATTATTTTGATAAACGACTATTTATGTCATTTTTTCTTATTTATTTGAGTGATTTAGTAAATAGATTACCATCTACATTTTGTCCTTGTCAGGACTCCGGCCGTCGTGATTGGCACCCACACTAACTCTCCGGTGGGAGAACCACTACTACAACCCAAACCAAGCAACTAATCTAAAACTAAGGCATTTAAGTTTATGAAAACAGGTAAGTACTAAGGAAAGAAATAAAGAGTTCCCATAAACTCCAACAAAGTCTAACAAACTAAACAATGCGGAAGAAATAACATAGAACTTGAAAGTCAATGTACCAAAACATCTAACAATGAACCAAGTCTAAACAAGAAGGGGTACAACCCCAAACTAATGAACTAATCATCTAACTAGAACAAAATTCCAAGTTAAAAAATGGTGGACATAGACGAAAGAGAATCCCATGGCAGCCCGTAAGAATTGGCTCACCCTTGAATTCAAACGATCACTGATCTCCTAAGCGAGATCTGTCAATAGCCGCTTGAAGATGCCCTGTACTCAACAAAAATAAGAGCAAATGCAGTATTAGTACACAACCACAATGTACTGGTAGGATCACGCGGCTATCCCACTAGTGCGACATAAACAAGTCAAGACAACATTATAAACACATGTATATATATCAACATATACAACATTATCAACATTTACGAACAACGATCAGTTTCACATTTTATATCACATCATTGGTCATTTGATGGAACCGAAACACAAACAGTAAGCATACCGAAACGTGGTACCAGATCCCAATGTTACGCTAGAATGTGGCAACCGATCCCAAAATTATGCCGGAACGTGGCAACTGATCCAAGTTAGTTATGCCGGAACGTGGCCACCACAATCACAATCACAATCACATTCACAAATATATCATCAAGATCATACATTTAAGTCATAATTCATGGCATTCATCATTCCTCTATCTCATTTACAACAAGTGTGATCAACATTGCAACATTCATACATACACAAGTATCATAATGAAGCAAGAACAATCATACATCACACAATCATAGAATCACAACCATCACCTACCTCGAAACAAGCTTGAAACCCTAAGAAACTTGATCCTTCCCTTTCTGGATTCGTTCCACTTGTTCTTGTTCTACAAACAATCGATATAATACGAGAATCAATAAACAATCAATAATTACCCGAATTACTAACAATTTTATGAACCCTAGATCAAACACATGATCCCAATTATCCAAATTAGGGTTGTTTCCACTATAGAATCTATAACAAAATCCTCCATCAATATTTACCCATTCTATTACGTTCCACGGATCAAAAAATGGATTCAGGGAGTGAAAATATTACCTTTAGCCTCAAGAATGGTGAAAAATGAGTAGCAGTTGTCTGGGGTTCATTCCTTAGCTCTAAAAGTTAAAAAGTGCATAATGAGGTCGTGTAGGGGTTTATTAACGACTTTAATTTGCGTCGAGCTCACCATAACGGCCGTTACCTTGCTGTAGCGGCCTCACCAAAGCAGCAAAAAGTGGCGCCAATGCGGGTTACGTGAGACAGAGAGCTAATTCAAGAATACCAAAATTCTCATTTCACAACACACCTCTAACCAATGACGCTCAGAAAATACTCTTTACTCTAAGATCGATTCCAGGAGTTCTACTAACCCGAATTCAATTCCGTAAAGTGGTACAGATTCCTTACTGAGTTATCTATCCCCTCATGAAATTACAAACACAAATACTTCACCCGATTGTTACCAGATTTTCTTACACCTCAATGACTCCGATTTCATCCAAATTTGGACTAGGTTTGGAAGTTTCAAGATACTACGAAAAAGTTTTTTGACCCAAAATATTCTCCCATCGGTTTTTCTATAATGACGAAACTCGGTCGTTACAATAGATACCAATTTACCCATCACTCATCCCTGAGTGACGCACTTAGGAAAATAGGCTAAGGATGGGATGACTCTGAATCGATGAATAATTTGGGATACTTGTCTCGCATGTTCCTCTCGGCTTCCCAAGTAGTTTCCTCAACTGGACGATGCTTCCATTGAACTTTCATGGACTTAATCTCCTTGGTCCACAACTTGCGCACATCACGATCAAGAATTGCAATCAATTCCTCCTCATATTTGTCACGCCCCAGATTCAATGGGGCGCACTGGCTCCTAATGCCAAAACTCAGGCCCGAGCCCACCCTGCTGAACCATTTGCTACTAGCGCATGGCAGCCATATGCAATCAAGAAATCAAACAAGTATATCTCGGCTTAAAATTAAGCCATCGGCCGGCAAGGCCCCTGCCAACTAATCTATAGAAGAAATAGCTACTCCCAGGAGATCATATAAATAAATAGCCAACTAGCACAGAAGTCCTGATTGGGCCGTCGAGGCCACCATGATATCTATACCAAAACTAAAAGCAGGTATATATCAATACAATACATCAAACAGCTTACAAGTTTCCGCAAACCAACCACATAGGACAGTATGGCCATAACGTAGCTATACACCCCAAACACTAGTCTGCAAGCCTCTAAGAGTAGTAAAGATTGGTGGGACAGGGCCCCAGCCTACCCATAAAAATATATACAACAAAAGCTAACAAACCTCCACACTATGGCAGCTCCAAAGGAAAGGGCTAGCCAACCGTATAGAAGTCAATCCTGTTGCTGAGGAGGTCTATTCGGATGCCTGTTGGGACCTGCATGCATGAATGCAGCGGCCCCAAGGCAATGGGGCGTCAGTACAAAATATTGTACAGAGTATGAAAGGCAACAGACTATGAGAAGGTGTTCTGATATACTCGAATAATCTGATAAATAAATCAAGGATAAAATAAGTGTACTGACCTGCTCCTAAATCTAAACTTATCAAAACTAATAAAACAACAACCTAACCAAGCCCCCATAAGCTCGGTAGGTACAAACAACACACAAGACCACCTACTCAGGCCCCCATAAGCCCGGAAGGTGCCAATCAGCCTATATATCCCTATCGGTAGTCCCCTAGCCTCGTAGGCAGTCACATAGCCCTCTTAGGCATTAATATAGTCCCGTAGGCAGCACATGACTCTCTTAGGCATCAACATAGCTTATACACAACTCATAGCCCTCTTAGGCAACAACATGGTCTTGTAGGAAGCACATAGCCTTCTTAGGCGTCAATATAGCCCTGTAGGCAACTCATAGCCCTTCTAGGCATCAATATAGCCCCGTAGGCAACTCATAGCCCT
>JAJOOS010009178.1:0-13022 GCA_029582725.1 Solanum chiquidenum
CAGCTAAACAAGTTTCCGGTAACTTCCGAAGCACATTTTTAAGAACTTTTTGGGTCATTTCAAATATAATCATTTCATTAAGTTCTCGACTCCAAACTCACATATGAGGCTCTAGTTTCACTCTATCATTTTCCGAGTCGTTACAAGCACCCTGACCGCTAAGTGATGCAAGAATGCTTAAACGGGTAGCCCTTTGCTAGCAAGGATCGCAAAAGTAGCTCCTTGGCCGCTTAAACGATGACCTGGCCGCTTAAGCGATGACATGGCCACTTAGGCGGCTACACCAACATCAGGCACTAGAAAATTTAGCTAAGTCCCAATGGACTCTGCTCGGGTGCTCGAGATTGGCTCGGAAATCCATGCACACAAACAAATTATGCTACCCCACCAACTTTGGCATTTCGGACTCAACAGAGATGTCAAAACTTCCAACATAGGTCATCTCAACAAAAAATGGATCCCATACCCATGACTCCATGTTAGCCAAAAATCACAGGGTAGTTTGAAATGAGCCCAGAAGTATGGGGATCCAAACCAGAGATCCAACTAGACCAAATTCGACGTTTTGGAGCTAACAGAACCACCAGAAATGGATTCTGAGACGGTTTAGCTGAAGCTTTGACCGAAGTTAATCATTCAAGTTTCAAAACCTCCAAAATACGTAAACTTGCATAAAAACAAAACGAATGATCAGGTGGCCAAACTGTCAGTCCCAACAAGTTATAAATGACTTGAAATCGCTGTAAGAAAGCACTAAACATTAAAATATCGCAAAACAAAGAAAATGACCTAGTGAATCAATTAAAAAAAAAACCTAGTGAATCATTACATAATGATAGATTTTGTACTTCAAATGATGACATCATAAAGAGTGTGAGAACTATTACTAGTTCGATTGGTTGAATACCAAACTTTCACCTTGTTGGTGAAGACACGATTACCCTACTTGTAGTTCTCTCCCTCATTTCCCCTTCCCCTATCCCCAGTTTTTATTTTTAAAATCTTAAAGAGTTCTTACTCCACCAACTTTTTAAAGTTATTGTATTTTCGTCCAATTAAATTTTGAAAATAGCCTTTTGGCCAAAAGATCCAAATATCTACTAGGGAAAAAAACAAGAAAAAATTACTTAACTACACACCATTTATTATCATATTTTCTTATTTTCTCTACCATTTCAAAAGCTATCAAAAATCCTTTTTTTTCCTTCCATCATCTCCTTTTTCGGATACATTAATTTGAAATCTCATATCAATGATTTTCCTTTCTTTTTTTACGCCAATTAATCTATTTTTGAATTTCAAATCTTTTCTATTTCCAATTAATGATTTCAAATTATTCAAGAGGTAGATTTTTTTCCATCACTTCAATTTCCGATTTCTTTTATTATTATTTTTAAATTTTTTCATCTTAAAAAATAAAAATAAAATTACCTCCGCCCCCTGCCCCCATTGAAATCTTATTGAACCTTTGCAATTTTAGTTAATCATATCGTCGTTGAAATTTTTTCTTGAAAAATATTTATTTTCTTTTAATGTATCTACTGTTGAAAACGTCCAAAAAAAGAAGAAGAAGAAAGTTGGATCTACCTTTGCACGGCCATCACTATCAAAGATACGGATTTTTAATGTATCTCATTTATTTTAAGTCTTAAATTAGTCTTTGTAAGTGTTATCATTGATCCGATACATCACTGCTATAATAACCTTTGTTTTATGCAATGTATCATGTTCATATTTAAGGTATTGATACATAACTCTAATATTGTTGAATCTTTAATTAGTGTTTATCATGTTCAATATAAATGTACTTGATACATAAATTTTGTGTTATGTATCACACACACAAAAAAGAAGCTAATTTGGAACAATTACATGTATAATGTATTTTTTAATTTTAAATTATAGTATTGCTCAAACAAAATAAGTTACATAAATAATAATGTATCATGTACTAATTTTTTAGTTATGATGCGTAAATTCGAATTTATACTAAATGTATTTGATACATAACAATTACCAAACAATAATGTATCGATCTCAAACCTAAAATTTTATGGGCAACACTTTCTTATTTAATGTATCTAGTAAAAATACAACACTTACTAATTTAAATTGAAGGGATTTTCATGACGTATCTTCTCAAAAAATTTGATAATTTTGAATTAAAATTGAAAGGATCTTCAATGACCTAGGAGAATAATTTTGAAACTCAAAATTTTCAATAATTTTGAATCAAAATTGAAAGGATCTTCAATGAACTGGGAGAAGAATTGTGAATCTCAAAATTTTTGACAATCTTGAATCAAAATCGAAAGGATATTTGATGATTTTTTAGATTCACAAAAGGAATCCTTTGTCCAACAACAATTCCATCGCTTTTATATACTTCATAACTCACCTCACTTATCCAAAATTTCGACAAAAGTTTTTATGAAACAGAGAATGATGAACAAGAAAGAAGAAATTTAATTTTGAATCTTTTGGTTAGTTACACTATATGATTGAATTTTTGACAATACTTTGGAGTGAAATAACGCAATTTATGGGATCTTAATTGATTTTCAGTTTTTTTTTTCTCCCTTAATTAGTGCAACAGATGGATACTATGAGATTTTTAATTTAATTTTTCAGCTTTTTTTCCTTAATAAGTGCAACATATTGATACATAATGTATTCGGATCCTTAACTATGTATCCGAAATACCTAAAAAACATGGGATTTATGTAACTAGAAAAATAATAGGAATAAAAGGTAATTTAGATTTTATACTATGAGATTAATGTAAGTTATACAAAAACAATTAGGGATATTCATTTTGAAATTTAGGGTAAAAGGACTTGGGCCTACTATAAGGTAGAGATTTGCAAGAACTCCAAAAATGATAGAGATTCTTGAGTGCAAAATTATTACTATTAAAAGTACATGGGAATTGGGATGGCCAGGATTTGATTAGAGAAAGTAAATGTATTCTGAAAAATGAAACAGGCAAAAAATAAACGTACAACTTCCCTGTCATTCCCAAACGTAGACGTTAAGTTAACCCAATCCACACGATTCTTTGCCCCGCCCTTTCTATCACTTACTCAGTAGTCAGTAGTCAGTCCTACCCCTTACCCTCAACTTTGGGTTATAAGCAATTTATTTGAAAGGAAAAAATTTATCATTATATATACCAAATAGTATTTATTCATTGCAGTCAAGTTATTCCTTTCAATATATGTGGTACACTATTTTTTTTTTTGGAAAAAAACTCAAATATGTTATCGATCTTTGAAAAAAGGTTCATCTATATCATCCGTTTAAGACTTGACTCATTTATATTATTTTCATTTGAGAAAAGAATATTTATGCCATTATTTGTTAACGGAAAACAATTTCGATTTTGCAAGAATATTTTTTATGCATGGTCAATTTTGATTCTGAGACGTCATTAATTAAATCATTTTTTAAAAGGAAAAAGACTCATATATGCCATCAAACATTGAAAAAGGGTTCATTTATGTCATCCTTATAAGTTTGACTCATCTGTGTCATTTTTTGTTAACAAATAATGCATGGATTAACTTTTTTCTCAAACGAAAATAACGTAGATGAGTCAAACTTTTAACGGATGATATATATGAGTTTTTTCTCAAAGTTCGATGACAAATTTGAGTCTTTTCCCTTTTTATAATTATAAATAATTTAATTTTATATATATATATATATTAATAAAATAATTTATGATCATATAAATATTTACATGTTAATTTAGATTATATATTTCAAAAAGTCTTTTCCCTCCTTAAATTTTGTATTTAATCATAGAGCAACATAAATTGAAAAATGAGAGTAACATAAAAATATATTTCACCTGCATCTATCGTGGTGTTACCTGAACAGGTAGTAGTAGTAGAGTTTCACTGGCACGTCTTGCTAAGATCTAACTATTATATACGGGTGTAAATTTGGTTAAAAATCAATCCAAATCGGAAATTGAATTTAATAAATTGCTTTTATAATGGTTTTAAATTTTTAAAAAACAATAATATTTGGTTTAATTTAATTTGATTTTATTAAAAATAAATTGAAGAAAAAATCAAATCAAATCAGGTCGATAAATTATGTACACAAATTTTATATTTATGTATATAAAATATATTAATTTTTAATAATTTATATACTTTTCAATGAAAAAATTATTTATCTCTAATAAGTTAGTGAACTTTACGCCTTAAAATTCATTTCTTAAAGAAAGTCATGAACTCAAGCAAATTTATTTAATGAAGTAGCTATGAGATTTACCTTCTTCTTTTTTGTTCTTTATCAACTTTATTTTATTTGATCAAAGTTTATAGATCATTAGATATTTTTTCACAATTTTTAAAAAGTATAGTCACCATAATAAAAGGCTACTAACGTAATATAAGTTGAAAAAGGATGAAAAATTATTTATTAATTATAGGGGAAAAAAGTCAAAATAACATTAGATTTATGAAAAATCGAATCAAATTGAACCAAATAAACAAAAACCAAACAATTAGATATGATTATATTAGATAATGTTGGATTTAACTAATGATTTGATCCAAACTAAATCATGAACACTCCTATATATGTGTGTGGTGGTGGTGAGGGGGGGGGGACATAAATGTTCTAATAATCGTAAGATTTAATGGAAATTGTGGAGGGGGGGACTCTGCTTCTTTCAAAGTTGGAGTAGGAAAAGAGATTACAAGATGAGAAATCGAGCTATCATCACTAATGAAAGACCTAGAACTTTTACCAAGTGGATTCAAAATACAAAGAAGATTCATAGTAGAATCTATAGTGTTGTTGACTGATTTTGAATACACGATCCTCTTATAAAAAATGAACTCACTTAATTACCACTGAATCAAAGGCATTCTTTGGTCTATGTGGGATGAAAGAATTGCAGGCATAATTTGTATGAGATATCTCAACATAAAACACTAACAAAGTCTAGGTATCTGAGTCATCTTACATGGGTTTATAAAGCATAAATGATACAGATTTGAATATGAGTCATACTCTATCTGAAGCTATTTGACATGAAACATGAATACTTTGGGAAAGAAATAAGATTAAGAGTATTATGTCTTAAGCGATATGACTGGTAACTTTTAAGCTTAGCAACACTTCTCACTACGCTCCTCTTTGTGAACACTACACCTCATAAGCTACTACCTATAACTCCCACAAGGATACATATAACTATTACTATCAAGGTCTAAGTCTAACTTTATGCTCCTATTATGTTCAAGTCTAACTCTTAGTTACAAGATGCTACTTTTTCTTAAAACTCATTCAACATATTTTGAATTATAATTAAGGGGTGCTTAGTAATTTATCCATATGTATATCAACACTATATTCAAGTGTATTACTATAACCACTTAATTGACTTCTGGGTAACCAATTCTTCCACGGATTTTTCACCTTCCTATTATCTCTATCAACTAAAATTTCAAGAATTACTACAAAGAAATACACCAAATATTATCACTTAACCAATATATACAATCAAGCCTTATTTTGATCGCTTCCTCCACACTGACGAAAAACATACATGGAATAAGCATGTTACGATATTCACAATAAGAATTGTCTCATATGAACTAGTACTAAGTTAATATCAACATTGTTATAAAAATAAGAGGATCACTCGAAGGGCTTAGAGTGGGAAAATCATATGTATGAATCATTCAAAAAATAATAATCATTTGATATGTGAACAACGTAATATGATCTCACTAGCCATTGAAGAAATACCATGAGTTTGTGAGACTTAGCATACTGAGAAATATGAGTGCATACATTATTAATTGTATATCGTAAGATTAACATTCATAACTTCATAGAGTAAAATTGAGGTCGTTGAGCTGAATCTTTGCCTTTTATTCTAGGAACTAAGCATAGACGTGAAAGATCTCTATGAAGTGTATGAGCATAGGTCATGGAAATAACGTTGATAAGCGATACATTAGCAAGGTGTCATAACGATTAAAATCTTAGGAATACACTAAAGTTGGGATGAACTACCATCTCATCATAACTCTTTCTGAACACATCACCCTATCATCTCCCCCTCTTAGGCCTGCAACAAACATTCTAAGTCTATGGACCTATTTCATATTCTCTTAATTGGCCTATATTTATTTTACTTTAACAATTGGGCAATGCTAATGTCATGAGTACTAAAATATTTATGTATGCATATATTATGATTCCTTTTAGGATTGTTGTTCAAGATACTTCTCTTAACTTCTTCCTGCTTCTATATTCATCTTTCTATAATCTCTACTCTTATTAGCGGAAAAAGTCACTTCCTCTAGCTCTTGGTAGTCTTACCTCATTTTCTTAACCTACTTACACCATTATTCTAAGTCCATATCTACCTAACTTGAAGGAAATTTGAACTATATTAAGAGGCTCATCATCGATTATATATAACCCTTATCAACTCGAAATCTTAAGGGAAATATATAATTCTCACATTATCCTACTCCACATTGTCCATTAAAGAATATTACCTAGTCACACATAGCACATCCTAAACTTAAAGTCTCAAATGACTATATGATATCTTAGGTACACATATGTTCCTAAGTCTTAAGGATTTCTTCTAACTAAAGATTTCGCCACAACTTACTACCTCGTGTAGGGGGCACATATACTTTCTAACTGTATCACTGCGCTTATTGCAAGCCTATCAACTTAAACTACTTCACAAGTTAATATCCCCTCATCACCTAGACTTGATTTATACTAACACAATGTCACACATACTCTAAGTCACCTTAATCAATAACTATCATTGTGATACCAACATGAGATCTACACATGGCTCACATTACGTCTTATCCCACACATAAGGGAACATCAACTCATTACTTACTTACTGGGTACATAACTACAACTATATACTTTACTTAATCACTATTTCCACTCTTATAAGGTTACTACACTTCGAACTTCAAACTTCTAACTCTGGGCAATTTTACTACTAATGGCTCATAACATTACAAATTACTCTATCTTTCGGGTGACAACCCTATCCAAACATTCTAGAACATATTTTTCCCTTAGAGGTATCATCTATGGAAATGGAAAGGTTCAAGAAGGGATCTGGAAACATATCATACTTTTTCTCAACGCACGCTTCATATAAATAAGGGTAAATCTTTCAAATCATTGAACATAAACACACTAATGGTTTCTCTCAAGACCTTGTGTAATCTCTTTACTTTCTGATAGATTTATCTAAGAGTACCTCATCGATAAGGATATGAGATTTACTATTCCTAACACCTCTAAGATGAGGCATAAATAGAGGAATTGATGAAACACATGAATTTGCATAAGTTTCTTAGGGGACAACTCTTGCACGATCTAGAATATGAAAGAACGTAAACTTTTCTTAAATATTCATAGTCCCTCATTTACAGAAATGGGGCCTTCCCAATCATAAATAACATCTCACTACTTCATATAGACTTCCTAGGACACTTGAACTCTGTGCTTTGATACGAAGTTTGTCATGATACGAGTCTACACATCCTGAACGTGGCCGACACTCAAAATTATTGTTGGCCCGAGCAAACCCTTGATATGGTATACTATAATATTGAATACTAACTAATGTTGAAGCTTTTAAAAGATGAGCATACAATGCAATAACTTAGAAAAACAATCTCAATACCTTTATAAAACATAATTATCTGAAGTATGTATAATGTGCATATGTTTATGAAATAATAGAGAAATCTATAACTCAACTGACTCGTCTATGAAGCCTTTAACATACTGAAGACATGTTATTGGGACAAGACCCTAAACTATCTCAATAATCTACTAATTACATAACCAAACTACTAATGTTCAAGATAAATTGGAGCCCTTCGAAAGCAAGAAGGTCTCACCAAAGTTGGATGAAAGTAATCTTAATGATGTGTCTACTATCATGAGTACATGAATTTACATCATAAAATGATGCAGCGCCGAATGACATCAGTACATAAAATGTATAGTATATAAAATAGCTAAGTGAAACAACTATCTGAAACTAAACATATTGATCTGAAACGAATAATTCTAAATATAGACTAAAACAAGGTCAACTGAAAAGTATAACATGCATGTGTGTGTTAACAACAAAAGTGTAAAACTGAATATATGTTATAATAGCAAATACTGAGAATAATATAACTTTACTTTTTCTTAGGGAGTTTCTCCAATCGACAATCATCACTTTGAAAATCGTGATAATACAACGTCTTGCCAGTTGTCAGAGTCATCTTAAACCTTGTCTGAGTAAAGGAAAAACTTAACTAATAAATCCAATATATAAGTCCTTACCAGGAGATTTCTGAGGAGTCGCCTGAATCAACGACACGATCCTATCCTACATTGGTTGCGCAATTGTAGGGTTTGGATTATCTGAATCATTACCCAACACGGTGCTCAATACTACTTCCAAAATAATACAATAATGCTCAATAACGGTAAATATGTCCCACTTTAGGTGAAAACTGAAAATATGATACTTTGAGTCTATGCTCAATATTACTTATTTAAAACTGAACTGAACTTAAATAAACTTGACTATGTTTTTCTGGAAATTTTACTATGTTTTCTCAAATCTGAAATATACTTTATTTAAAAAAAACTGTCAATATTTTATTTTTGAATATATGCATCTTGATGCAAAAATATATTTTCTTGAAATTCTTCTAAAATAATGCACTTCAAGCAAATTTATATACTTTATTGAACTCTTTCTTGAAAGACTTCTTTAAAATCTTAAAACTTACTTTTCTCATGAAAATAATGCATATGAATTATTAAGGCAAGGTTTTCAAGTAGCTTTGACCTAAAAGAGTTCATGTGGTATAATAAACAATAAATAAATTAACAATCATCAATGATATGAAGTACCATAGATTCAATAGAAATATCAAGAATCAATAATGGGAATGTAGAGAGAATTTCGAACATAATGAACTTTGGGATAAAAATTCTAATTTTGATCTTACTAACAGAAATTGTAGATATAGGGCATGAAGAAGAAATCAGTTTCTCACCATGATAGTCTTACATACCTTAAAAGCTCCATAAATCTTGAAGAAGAACCCTAACTTGAAGAAGAATGATCAAGAAATTCTTTCTTCAAATTCTTGAATTAGTTTCTTGAAAACCTTATGGTCAAGGGTTAAGATTTCTATTAATGATCCATCAATAGATGAAGGAATTTGAGTTGGAAAGCTTGAAATTCTTGGAGAATGACTTACTTTGATGAAGAACCTTGAAAGAGAACCCTAACTTGGTGTTTCTTGAAGAATTCTTGCGCGTTGAAGTTTAGAAGTGAATGAGAAGGTTTAATTATGAAATGTTATTTTCTTACATGGTTAGGGTCATGTAGATAATTCCCCAATGGGTTTTAGGACAAAAATACCTTGGAAAAAAATCGAAGCTGATAGACAAAATTTTAATCAAGAGGGCAATGAGGTCCATCAATAGATGAAGGAACTTGAGTTGGAAAGCTTGACTTGATGAATAACCTTGAAAGAGAAACCTAACTTGGTGTATCTTGAAGAATTCTTGCACGTTGAAGTTTAGAAGTGAATGAGAGGGTTTAATTATGAAAAACTATTTCCTTACACGTTTAGGGTCATTTAGATAATTTCCCAACGGGTTTTAGGACAAAAAATACCCTAAAAACAAAATAATCGAAGCTAAAAGACAAAATTTTAATCAGGAGGACAGTGAGGTTCGCTTTCTCTCGGTATTGTGGACCTTCCCGCTAGGTTGGAGCATCTCTGGTAAATCAGTCATAACTTTTTTACTCCAAATTCCAATTGATGCAAACTTGACACCGTTGAAAATAAGACTCATAAGCCTTTAATTTGATAGGTTATGGGTTACCTAACTCTTCATATAAGATCGTTTGAAGTTGACTCAAGTAAAATCTTATATCAAAACTCAATCGGTAAGGAAATTTTCAACTAAAACGGAAGTACAACAATTAGAAGAAGTAAAAAATACTAAAATAATAGAACTAGAAAAAGAGCTGGCAATATTAAAAGAGATGTATGAAATTAAACAAAAAGAAAAAGAACAAAAAACAAAATTAGCAAATGAGATAAATAAATTTTAAAAAAATTGCAATTAGAAGAAGAACTAGAAGAAAAAGAAGAAAATAACCAAGATAATCTACCTGAAATAAGAATTGATGAAATAAACGACGATGATCTAGATGAACAATATTAAGAAACAAGCGAAACTTATACGGAACTTTTAGCAAACATAGATAATACAAAGAATTTAGAAGTAAATACAGGAGACGTAGACATGGATGAAAAACCTAGAACATCAGGAATAAAAAATCCAAAAAATTTAAAATATTATAATACAAACTATGAACAATATGATAGAGAAAAAACTATATGGGATAAAAGATTAAATAAAAAATAGACACCTAAATCAATAACCGAACAACATAATTTTTTAGATTTAGATTGTGCAGCAGATATAAATAAAACAATCCAATTATGGATGGGATATATATCAAAACAATTAATAGATAACAAAATAGTAATAACAGAAACACCAGGATACATAGAAAGAACACTTATAGGAACAGTAAAATTATGGCTACAAAATTTATCAAACGAAAGTTTAAAAACTTTAAGAAGTAATAAAAAAATTGACGGTGAATTAGCCACTACAACTATGGAAATATTATATAAATACGAAATAGCTAAAAGAAATGAATTTAGTAGTATGACAACAGAAGTAGAAGAACAAAATAAACAAAAAATCATAAACCGGGATCTAATGACAAAATTAGCAATATTAATATGTGTTATATAGATGAATATACATGTGCATTCAAAGAATACTATTATAAAGGAACATATAGCACAGAAAAAGTAAAGAAATAAGAAAATTATATTTTACAAAATTACCAGAACCTTTTAATTCAAAAGTACTAAAAAGTTGGAATGAAGCAGGATTAACAGATATCTTAGGAGTTAGAATAAAATTCCTACAACGATGATTTATAGAACTATGTGAAAAACATAAAGAAGAATAAAAATATAAAAGATATTAGTAAAAAACCTAGCATGTTGCAAAAATAAAACAGCACCTCAATTTGGTTGTACGGATAGGTATTATAAAAACTATAAAAAATATAGATCAAAATATAAGTATAAAAGGCCAAGGAGAAACTACTATGTAAAAAACTACAAAACCAAAAGACCATATAGACCAAAGAAAAAACTAACAGAATGTACTTGTTATAATTGTGAAAAATTAGGACACATAGCTGAAGATTGCAAATTACCTAAAAATCCAAAGAAAAAACAGATATCAGAAATACTAGTAGACAACGAAAAATATATACCAATAGAGTATATAGATTATGAATTAGAAAGCAATCATAGTATATATGAATTATCAGAAAACGAAACAAACGAAATAGAAAATAATTCAGTGACAGAATCAGATAATGAATACTATATAAATGACTGCAACAGATATACAAATAATAACTAAAGAAAAACATCTAGATGAAGAATCTTTAGAACAAAAAATAATATTTGAACAAATAAAAGGAAAAGAATTAGACCTAAGCGTAGAAAAAATATTTGAAATACCAACAATAAGAAATTGGTTTAAACGACAAAAAGAAAAATATTATGTAGTAAGTCAAAGAGAACATATCATAAATTGCAAATACACCAAAGGAAAGGCTAAAATACCAATAATAAACAAACGAATAAAAAATAAAGAAATACAAGATATTAAGGCTAAAAATCTAATTAAATATGTACATTTAGGAGGAAAAGAAATACTAATAAAAGCATGTTTTAGAGAAGGAATAGATACACCCATAGAAATATACTTAGCAGATGATAGAATTATACAACCCATAGAAAAAAGTATAATAAGTGCAGTAAAAGGTAACCTCATATACCAAAAATTTAAGTTTATAATAAGTGCTAAGTACTAAGTAGCAATAAATGACAGAAACATAGATAAATCACTAGTCTTATATTGGAAAATGTCAGGGATAGAACTAGCCCCAGGAAGTAAAATATTTACAGCTAGATGTAAAAACTTATATGTTTTAACAATAAAACATAAAATAACAGCAAAAAATAAAATCAAATAAAAAAAATAGAAAATTCTTTTGAAGAATAGTCACAGTCATAGATAATAATGACTATAGTTATAATGAGATTGATATAGAAGAAGATTTGGAAATAGTAAAAGAAACATTAAGCACATCAAAGAGAAGAAACATAAACGAAATACCACAAATATCATAAAAAATGAGTACCTCAAGAAGAATAGATAAAACTCCACAAAAATCAATGGAAGAAGAAATAAAACCATATCATTACTACATAACGGGAGTAATGGAACAACGAAAATACTTAATATTAATAAATACAGGACAAGAAGAAAACTATATTACAAGAGAATTAGTAACAGAAGATGAAATAATAACAACTGAACAACTGTGCCCCGAACTACCAAAAGCATTAATAAATACCGAAGACACTACATAAAAGGAAAATAATCATTGGAGGAGTACCAATAGTAATAAAGTTTAAAATATATCAAGGAGATAAAAATATCACTTTAGGATTAAAAAGGTTAGAACAAGTAAAACCATATAATCTAGAAGACAAACAGTTAACAATAAATTATGAAAATAAAAGAGTAATAATAAAAGAACTTTAGTATGATAAATATATGAAAATATATATACTTGCAAAGATAATAATAGAGGGATATTACAACAGATATTATACACCAATGATAGATACAGGAGCAGAAGCTAATATATGTAAATACATTTATTTAAAAGAAGATAAATGAGAAAAATTAAAAACACCGATAGTAGTAACAGGATTTAATAATGAAGGAAGCATGATCACATATAAGGCAAAAAATATAAAAATACAAATATGGGATAAGATATTAACTATAGAAGAAATGTATAACTTCGA
>JAJOOS010009179.1:0-13438 GCA_029582725.1 Solanum chiquidenum
AATTGCTTGAGTATCAATTATTAATTAAAAAATAATTCATAGATGCTCTTCCACTCCACATATGCATTCATCAGAGCTGAGAACTGTGACAACTGTTTCTTCAGATCAACCCCTTTTCTTCTACAAAATAAAGAAGCAAAATACTATAGTACTAATAATAATATATATTTTTGATTTTTTTTTAAATAAAGAGGAGCAATACATTACTCACCCTAAGAAGATCCACCCCTTTTTCTTTTTTCACCTAAAAAAGTGTTCTACATTTGATTTCTCAAATACCCAAAAGCCTATTTTGAGTTCAATCTTACCATTCTTGAATAAAAATGCAATCTTTATGTGTTTTGTGTTTATGGGTATCAAAGTCTTGAATAAAAATGCAATCTTTATGTGTTTTGTGTTTATGGGTGTCAAAGTTTTGAATAAGAAACCAATCTTTATGTGTTTTGTGTTAAAGGGTATCAAACTTTTCTTCTTTTCTTTGGGATTGATCTAAAAAAGATTAAATTTTTAGTTGTTTTGACTGATGAAGAAAATAGTGTGACTGATTTTTGAGAGTTCTTGGCATATTTTTTTTGGATTTATTCAAGTGTTTAGTTTAGGATTTTAGTAATGGAGTCAAGAATGGAACATTATGAGATCATGGAACAGATTGGGCGTGGAGCATTTGGTGCTGCTATTTTAGTTAATCACAAGCAAGAAAGAAAGAAGTAATTAGAAAGTTGGGTTTTTTCTTGAAAATGCTTATAAGATTTGAATTTGATGTACTATTGATTTTGTTTCTTTGTGGGGTATCTTGAATTTATAGGTATGTGCTCAAGAAGATTCGATTAGCTCGACAAACTGAACGTTGCAGGAGATCTGCTCATCAAGAGGTAGTACATTGTGTTGTTTCTCAATTTTATTTGGTTATGGTTTTTGCATTTTGTGCATCAAGAGTTACTAATAGCCTGTTTCGCCAAGTTTTTGAGGAAGTCAAAAGTGTTTATTTTATAGAGTTGAGCTGTTTGGCCGAGCTTTTAGGAAAAAACTAAGCATTTTTGAGTAGTAGCAGGAGCTGTATTTCAGAAACTGAAGAAAGTAGTTTTGGTCCAGAAGCACTTCTTTGACCTTGGCCAAACACAAATTGTTGCTCTAATATTAGCAACGTGTTTTACAAATTGATTAGCCAAATACAAACTGCTACTCTCCGATGTACTTTTTCGGAAAGCACCTCTGACAAAAGACACATTTCAAAATAAGCAGATTTTGGAACCAAACAGGCCATTAAATAAGGATACAGAAATTTTGGTGCTGGAAGAAGAGAAGGTTTTCTTTAGCTTAAATCATTGAGTATGATGGCCTTCTCTCCTGAATAGTATATTTCAGGCAGAGTGTACTGGAAATAAAAATATTTTCTTTAGCTTAAAAGTTTGAATCGTGAATAGTTTATGTTCATCAACTATTGAGTTTGAAGTTCACTTCTATTTGGGACCAGGGATGCTCTTGGAATCCCTTTATCTAGTTCCTTTTGGTTTCAGAGTTGAATTTTATCTTTTTGCCGATTCTGATTTTACCCGATTTCTTGACTAGCTCTTGTTGTCCCGTAGAGTGTTTCCATATCACTTGATAAAGATTATACATCTGTGATTCACTCTATACTGGGAGCTTATATAAGTGAAACTTCAAGAAGTAAATGTGGCTAAATTCTTATGTTTTCTAGTTGTGCTTCTTTTGTCTCTATCATATACATTTTTCATTTCAATATGTTCTCATCTTGTTTATTTGGTGCATGAGAGTTGAGACTCTCTTCTCTATGTAAATTTACGTAAATGCATAGCTATTCAAAATTCTTGACATGTATTTTCTTGCAACTTGTATGTGCAGATGGCACTAATCGCTCGTCTTCAACATCCATATATTGTTGAGTTCAAGGAAGCATGGGTAGAGAAGGTGAGAAGCCTGATTTTGTTTTCAAGTGCTGAGTTGACTATAATATCCTTGAAATTGGTGATTATTTTACTCTCATGTCAATCGTACTGTAGGGCTGCTATGTTTGCATTGTTACCGGCTATTGCGAAGGTGGTGATATGTAAGTCTCTATATAACTTTTCATTTTTCATTAGTTTAACTGCTAAACTTAAGTTTAACAATGCATATTTTGATAGGGCTGAACTGATGAAAAAAGCAAATGGGCAATATTTTCCAGAAGAGGTATGTTGACAATGTATTTTAGTTTATCATTTTGCTGGGACATGTTAATTGTACATCTAGATTGTAGACTACGGACACGGGAAAACAAGTTTATATCTAATTTACGAGTTAATTTGTTCTATCGGTTGGGGTAATGTATTATTGCTCTAGTATAAACTTCAGTTAGTTGCCATTTCCGGGTGTCTAATCCTTCAAGAGACGTCCATAATGCAGAAACTTCTGAAGTGGTTCACTCAAATTTTGTTGGCAGTGGAATATCTGCATTCAAACTTTGTACTACACCGTGACCTTAAAGTGCGTATCTTATTATCTGTTAATATCGTTTTTAAATTTTTATTCTCTCCAATCTATTTTCTGAGGTGATTTCTGCACCTTTCTGTGGCAGTGCTCAAACATCTTTCTGACTAAGGAACACAACGTTCGCCTTGGTAACTAGTAACTATGGCTTTTGTTCTTTTATTGAAGTGAAGATGGATACAGTCGATTTTTCTGATGTAGGCCTACATATTTTTTTTCCCTTTTACTTTTTTCTCCAGGGGATTTTGGCCTTGCGAAAACGCTGAAGGCTGATGACTTGACTTCTTCCGTATGTATCTGATACCCGATGCTTTTCTTTGTTATTTTTCACCTAACCTATGTAGCTCACATTAGTTTCTACATTCTTAAAATGAAATGTGGGATACAGCATGCCATGGGTAAATCAAGTTGGTGTTTAATTCATTTGGTTGATTATTTACATTGTAAAAGTTAGTCTAACAGAAGGCAGACCTAGAGACATGCATCGGTTCATATGTCGTATATTGTTTATTACTGGCATAGATACATTTCAGAAATCATAGTTCAGTATCTTATTTCTACCTCTTTTGAATTACTCCACCCCGATCCATTTTATTGATGATGTGCTCTGTGTCCAACATGTGTCATTTTGGATCAGATATGGGCAACAGTACGAACTTGCATGATGATTAAGCACAATCTGAACTATATTTTGCCTAAATAAAACCTGGCATTTAGTTTCTAAATATTTTCCCACTTAGCAAAGCCATAGAGAAAACAGAAACCAAGGATGCGAACACTCAGGAGTGTTACATTCGGGATGACCTAGCCTACATCCCCTCCCCCGTCCCCACCCGCTAGGCTAAAGAAAAAATAACAAGAAATAATGGAAGATATCACTTAATGGAACTAAATGAGCTAAAACTTCTAGTGGAAGAGATGTTTCAGTAAGCTAATAGTGTTATTTTCTATTCCAGGTAGTTGGAACTCCCAATTACATGTGCCCGGAACTTCTTACGGATATTCCATACGGTTTTAAATCAGATATTTGGTCCTTGGGTATGCAACTGCTTTACTCCATTCTGGTACAAGTGCATTTATATCTTACTTTGAATGTGGTGCCAAATTGTATTGGAATTCTCTGTAGACATTCATTTCCAATAATTTTTGGAAGATACGAACCTCTCACCTCTGTATGTCATATGTTACCACAACTTTCATTTCATAAGGTTATCTTCTTTCCCAACGCTGAGGATACTGGTTTGTTGTAGCAATAATCTCGTGTTTATTTGATATATACATGTCATTGTGGGCTTCTTCTGTGTCTTAAATCCATTCATTTCTTGACCAGGCTGCTGTATGTATGAAATGGCTGCTCACCGCCCTGCATTTAAAGCATTTGTAAGGCTTCTTGAATCTGTTTCTATTATCTCCATTTCAATTCCTCGGATACATAATGAAATGGGAAACTGACCTTATATTTTATCTCTATTGATTAATTTACGAATAGAAGCTTAAATGACTGTCTCTGCATATATAGAGACCTTGGGATGGGGGTTTCGTTTGTAAGTTCGTGAATTCAAGTGACAAGTAAATCCAAATTCCAACTATGTTGTTGAAGAGATGTTCTTCCTTCTAAGTCTGTCCCGCAAAGAATGTCGTCTTTCTATAATTAAAATTAATTTTAACTTTAAAATTCCCCGTTTACCCTTAATGAAATGATTTATAGCTACACAAATGTCTAAGGTATATTTTAGACAACAAATTTAAAAAAGTCTTGCTTTCTTTCTTAAACTTTGTGCCAAGTCAAACGGTGCAACATAAATAAGGACAGAGGGAGTAGTTGTCAAATCAAAGTGCAAACTGTCTTATATACTTGTATAGAGAACTCAATTTAGACTCCTAATAAATTAAGCCCTTATCTCTAACTAAAACACTAAGATAAAATCAAACTGAGGTGATAGCAATAAAAGAATAATTCATGATGATAAAGGATAAAATATTAGAGGTTTTAGCTACTTAAAGCGAGAGTACGCCCAAAAATTGAGAAGAGTGCCAGTAATGTTGTGGCGAAGGAGGCCTACTATAATATATTGAATTAGTAACCGGTGAAACACTGAACTAGACAAAATTCAGTGAACTATTGAAGCTATCAGTGTGATTGATCAATGATTTATTGTGGCATAATCTTGAAAATAGTTAATGCTGAATGATGCTGTGAGTTTTGGTTGTGGGAGCAAATAAGTGTAATTTCATTATATATATGCAACTTATTGTATGTTTGTTTCCTCAAAATGAGAACCTTTTGCTACTTATACTGAATTTGACACTTCATAATACACTCTATAATGATCCAGGACATGGCAGGACTGATAAGCAAAATAAACAGATCATGCATTGGCCCATTGCCACCTTGTTATTCTCCGTCCTTGTAAGTCAGGCCTTTGTTTTGCGAGCATAATTTGTCTTTGTGCTAAAGCTTCTACTCATAGGTGTTTAATTGATAATTTGTGTGAATATTTAGTCATGTTTTAGAAGATAATTTTTCTTCTTTCCTTTCTTGTAACTGTTAATGTTCTGCAATGGCCCCATTATCCACCGAATTCTGAACCGTACACCACTAGCCTCGAGGATCTCGGTTATCAAAAAGAAGTTGTTCTTAATGGTCTATCTTCTCCTTCCTCGTGGCACATGACAATTTCTTTATTTTGAAGCAAATGTAAACACTTTGAAATACTAGAATTTGAAATCATGTGTACTCATAATCCTTCTGGAAGATGTTACATGTTCAAGTTATCAACTTTCAACAGAAAACAAATCTGAGCCTCAATCTTTGACATTGTGAATGCTCTATTCTTCTGTTACATGCTTATTTGAGATGGTGCACTTGTTTGTCATTATATTTCATTTGGATATTGTTTTCACAGAAAAACAGTTATTAGAGGAATGCTGAGGAAGAGCCCCGAGCATCGACCTACTGTAAGCTTACCAATCTTGCAATTAAATTTTGTGTCGGGATTTCATGTCCATTGTCTGACCTCAATATTTTCAGGCATCAGAACTCCTGAAGCACCCATATTTGCAGCCTTATGTGGATCAGTATCGACCATCCTTTAGTCCTCCTCCATTAAGTTCTCCTGAAAAACCTCTCACTGCTGGTCGTGACTCCGGAAAGAATATGGCAGAAAGCCAAAGTAGTACCAGTTCATGCAGTGATAAAGATAGTTTAAAGTCGAGCGAGAACTTGCAGGAAATGACTTGCAATGATGACCATAAAGGCACTAACACGAATGTTGCCTTTGTTGATCACAAAGACTTTGAGCAACATTATTCTAGTGAGGAACATCATGGGGCCGACGCAGAGGACTATGACTCTAGGAACATTTTGCATGACGAGAAAAAATGTGATGCAGAAGCTAAGCAACCCACAACTATAAAAAATATTATGTTGGCTTTGAAAGAGGGAAAATCGAGGGAACATAGTTCTCCCATGAGAGGTGGCAAGACAAAGGTCAGTGGTACTGGTGCAAGCAAAACTAACATTGAAGCATCACCGAAAGTCCTAAAACCAGGTTCACCTACTCCTACCTCGAAATCTAATGCACATACACCACCTACTTTGAAGAATCAGGTATCAAGTCCCTAATCCTCTTATCTTGACTAGCGCTTGACTATTAGTTGGATAATATCTATATTTTAATTACCTTTCCTTGCAGTTTCCTACCACTGAGTCCACCTCGAAGAATAAACCAAGAAATGGGGGAATCTCTCCCTCTGGCACTAGAAGACAAGTCGTGCATGATAGATCACCTACAAGGCCCAGACAGAGAACACCTCCTAAAGTTACTAAGCAACCGTTGTTTACTGGAAGGCTACAGCCAGTGTGTCATGATGCCTTGAATTCTGCGAACGATGATGTAGAGTGTGGTCCAAATGACAAGTCGCATGACCCCGAATGGATTCTTAATACTTTTCCTGATGGCTATCATATACATGCCACAAAGAAAGGCCCCGAAAGGATCCCTGGTTCTTCTCCTGGTGGTTGTCAAATACATGTCACAAAGAACAGCATGCTGCATTCTCGAAAGGTTTCATCAGGAGCTTCTAAAGGAATGCAAACAGAGAGCAGCAATTCTGCTTCTTCTTCAGTGTCGATCCAAGGATTTGAACTTTGTGATGATTCAACAAATCATTTTATTAACTTGGCCGAACAAATGGTTGGAAGTCATGAACAAGCTAGTGAAACCGAAACCATAGGGTCAAGACCTTCGTGTTCAGTTACTACATCATCACACTCAGATAATGCTTATAGTTCTAGGGGAAACCATGAAGATAACCAGATATCTGAAGCAGGCCCCATTGAAAAGCTTGAGGAGAATCATCAAAGTTTGGACGTTGGTACTTGCAATGAGAGATCAAATTCGTACGTAGCTACGGATACTGCGTCTCCACACTTGATAGAGATTGCTATTTGTGAGGGTGATTCCACAACAAGCAAGCCTGATTCTACCACTGATATTTTGCATCTGACAAACCCCAGTTTAGCATCCTGCGGTACTGACAAGTCTATGGCAAAGTTGCCATCCTCCACAACAAGTGTCTCTCCCACTACTCCACTCGTTTCCTCAAGCCAAAACAATCTTCTCCACTCTAACCTTACTTCAAAAGCCAATGGTGATGACAAGTTCTTGACCAAGGAGCTCTTTCCCTCGACAACTGAAAGTGCCTCCCCTTCCACCCCTCCTATTTCAGCCAGCCAAAATATTTTTTTGGCAGACAAGGTAAGTGTTCCACAGAATGTGATTCTTGAAAAAGCGGCTTCTTCTCAGCTCAAACCAGCTTTTGATGATATCATACATGTCATAAGACACAGTAGTTTCCGAGTGGGTATTGAGCAACCAGTTATTGACACTGTGGAGAGAAATGTTGATGTTGGAAAACGTATGAATGTGGTAAGAGATGAGCTTGATAGAAATCTAGCTTCTGCTATTGCTCCCAAATCGTCTACTTCTGGATCAGTGAGTGTTAAATCCGACTGTGTCCATAATAAGGAAATGGATGTAAGAAACCAGGGCAGTCCCACCTCTTCACGTCCAAGATTAGATTCTTCGGAAACAGCAAAGACCAACGCAACACTTGTGGAGGACGAACGACCAGTAAAGGAAATATTAGATGTCAAATCTTTTAGACAGAGAGCAGAGGCACTTGAAGGGCTGTTGGAATTATCGGCTGACTTGCTGGAGAATGACAGATTAGAAGAGCTCTCTGTTGTTCTTAAACCATTCGGTAAGGACAAGGTGTCGCCAAGGGAGACAGCTATCTGGTTGGCAAAGAGTCTGAAAGGAATGATGCTCGATGATTCTGCAAGAAATTCATGATCCATTATGCAGATGACATGTCCATTACTTTCACTAGTGTTTCTCTACTCTTCAACTTCCAATTGAGTTCTCCAAAGGAAACAGTTATATAGGTTCTTTGACTATCCTTTTACCCTATAGTATTTTAGCAATTTTTTTCTTTCTAGTAACTGTAAATAGAGAGCTCACAGATTTGAACAATTTTTTATTCCGCAAAATGTAACAATGTCTCCTTACATTACCTTTTGCTTACTGTTATCGCGATTTTGATATGTTGTACTCTGCTGTTTTTCCAATGCATAAACTTTTGAGTCAATTAGTTCTAATGTATTACATTTATGTACTTGTACCCTGCTCCAGCTGCAATCGTTCATAATTGAGAACGATAAGTAGATGACTGTGTGTTGATCAATAGTGTCACGATGCTAAACGTGTTGTTGATTCTGTTTCAGAGATTGATTTCCTTTTTCTGCTCAGGATCTTATTGATAATGTTCTTGATTTGGTAAGTAGGAACATATGGTTGGCAAAATTACACATTTTCCATGTCTTGAAGAAACTTTTGTTTCATGAAGAATTGGTTACTGTGTTTCAAGGCTATGTTGCTCGTATTCTTTTAAAAGACTTGCTGCGTGTCGGATCCTCCAAAATTGCCCTTGGAGACAGTTTCAAGGAGATTGACAAGTTAATGACACAAACTTTTGCTACTTGGTCATTCTGTTATACAAAACATTTTGTTTCAATCATGTAGTTGTTGCTAATGATGTTTTAAAGTAATTTGCAACTTTATAGGTCTGATGTAATAAATTATGATACTTGGTATTTTGAATTTGTTGCATATGCTTAAATGACCCCATCCAAAAGACAACATTTTGCAAAACAAATAATGAATGCATTTGTATGTTGAGCTATTCACAATTTGCTCTACTAAAGAGGTTTCGCAGCAACTCTAAAATTATCTTGACCTATACGTGAGATCGGGTCGTGTAATCATTATGTTAGAGTAAGTTGCTTATATTGAACCTCTTTGAGATTTAGATTTGATATATCCATCGCTAGAAAAATGATCTATTTATAGTCATACACACAAATGGATGACGGGAAGTGAAAAATCGATTTTAATTTTTTATTTTGAGTTTTTATTAAAATAAAAGTCACGTAAGGATATATTTGATCATTTTCACAAAGTTCACAGTATCTTTTGATATTTGCAAGTCAACAATAACAACATATTTCGTAAAATCCCACAAGTGGAATTCGGAGATAGAGGTATAAAGATCTTACCAAAAGTTCACAGATATCTTTTGATATTTACAACAAGTCAACGACAACATATTCCGTAAAGTCTCACAAGTAGGGTTTGAAGATAGAGGTATAAAGGCCTAACCGTTACCTCGTGGGGTAGAAAAGCTGTTTTCGAACATAGCAAATATTTTGATAATTATTTCTTAAAGTCTGTGTTGGTTTATTTTCACAAATTCTAGAAAGAATTGGATAAAAAAAAAAAAAAACAGAGGTGAAACACTTGTGGAGAAAACATTGTGTTTCTTGTCAAACAATCCCTCCATGTCTGAAAATCCATTGCAGCTTCTGTTCAAGACATACGAAAAAGTATCGAACTCTATACAAACTCAACTTGCTCAATTCATAGGTGTAATCCCAAATGTTCTCTCATCTCATAATAATGATAATGATCACCCCTCCTTCTCTTTGCTCTCTTCTTCGTCTTCTTCCAAGAATCAACCTGCTTCAACTATGCTGCTTCAACATTCTGAATCACCCAAGAAGGTATTTTTAAGGGTCTTCAATTTTTTTTTATATTTTTTGTAGTTTGGTATTGTGGTTTTAGTGTTATTGTGGAGGTATGCAGATAATGCACAACAAGTGTTTGATGAAAGTTCTCATAGAGAATCTGAGTGTCTTTTTAACTGTACTGTACAAATATGGTTGATTGCTGAAATGGGTTTTGAGCTATTTTAATTGAATTGACAATGGTGCCTTGAAGGGGCGGAATTAGTATTTTCAGGTGGTTCAAAATATGAAGAAGTAAACGCACAAAGAAGCCAAAAGTAGTTCAATTTCTAATACATACATAAAAAATAGGATTTTAACCATGAACAGTGTAACTTTGCACTGTAGGGGGTTCGGAGTTCGGACCCTCCCCTGCTTATGGGTCAGTGTTGTCTCTAGTAGTATATGCTAGATGAGGCTAAGTGTTTACCGGATAGCACTAAGGAAAAAGAAAAAAAAAATGCTTCTTTTGTGTCAAAGGTAGAGGTAAGTTCTGTGTACATACTACCCTCCCTATACCCTACTTGTGGGATTACAATGGGTGTGTTGTTGTTGTTTTGAATCAAATGCATGACGGGGTTTTGAACTCTACCTATATGAAGAGCATAGCCAGTTCCAAGGCCGGATAAAAAAGCAATGTCGCGGTATGTAGATGCAAGCATAAAAATAGCTAACTGTGATTTATCCTCTGCTCTGGATACTATTTGTTGTGACATGCTACTTGGATGCGTGCTGCATTGTCGAAGTGGAGTTGGCATGAATATAGCGGAACGGATATATAGAATTTATATAGTTGGTCTGAACTATGTTTGGGAATTGAGGCGTAGTTGATAATATAAATGCAGGAGGATTTTGCAATTACCACCAACAAAGTAAAGACTACATAGTGATTAAATTGCTTTCTTAAAGAAGTCTTGGTATAAAGAGGGGGAGTGAATATATTGTCGCAATTGGGTTACTTTGAGCTATTACTTCTTTCATTTGTAACAACTTCATTGGTGCTGCAGGGGGAGTATTTATGTTTAGCAGCGGTTGATTTTTTTGTTGAGAGGTGTTGTTTTAGACTAGGAATATCTTGTTCAACAATTGATCTTAGATCGTATAAATGGGAGTTGATGCATCAAATAATATTAGTCTTAGGTATTTGCTCTAGATCTCTTATCCATCTAGCTCTTTGGTATGCAACTGTTCTGGAAGATCAAAACGTTAGGTGCTCTTTATTCACTAGGATAATGTAACCCAGCATATCTTGGTTTTCAGTTGTTAATCATTTGTTTTTCACACAACATATTTTTTTTAATGTAGTAAGCTATAATATTTGTGTCACTCCTTTTAATTAAAACGGAAAATCTCAACATATAGTTAGTGAACATAATTTTTAATCAACCAACTTTCTTTCTCAGGAGAAAAGTTCTGGCCCAGTGACTAAAGAAGAGCTTGGAAGAGCTACTTGGACTTTTCTTCACACACTTGGAGCTCAGGTCAAGTATCCATCTTTTCTATAGCAGCAGTTCTCTTTCTACTCAGCTTTAAAAACCTTGAAATGAGAAATTTTAGCGCAAGTTGTTAAGGGATTTCAGTTGAACAGTATTTAGATACAAGACATGTTCATTAATTTTATTGATACCATAGTTAAGAGAGGTGAAACCACTTATTACCCCTCTAATTGTTTGATCATGATCATTAATTCTTCTATTTTGACAATTAATGGTCTGGCTTTTATTTTATTCTACAGTGTTGATATATATGTAGTCTACCTGATGCTCTTGATGGTTAATAAAAATGTATTTTAAGCCCGGACACCATGGTTGTAGAAAATGTCTTTTGAAAGTGTAATTATACAATAATGGTCCACAGGGTAATCCTTATCCGCATAGTTCTCTTTTCTTTTTGTGCTCGAAAGTAATACTTTTTTCTCATTGAAATTTCTTACCTGTTGACCTTTATGATCATGAGCTCACTTGTTCCTTTTTTCCAGTATCCAGACAAGCCAACCAGACAACAAAGGAAGGATGTGAAAGAACTGGTATGGTACTCAGTCACCGTAAATGACTGTTTTTTCTTGATCTCAAAATTTTGTGTTTGAAAGATGATATTACATTAGGTCAACGGAGCTACTTTAGAAAGTTGAGGGCTAAATCTGCTAATAGTGATTATCTAGGGATAGAATAGTTTTCCCTTATCCCTAGTTCATATGGAACAAAATTGCGTTCTTTTCTTGAGCTTTTCATAAGCAATGAGACAAAATTAAGGTGACTGTCAGTATGGGAAGTGTTACACATCGATGCATCCATTTTATTTTAAGTTCTTCCATTATATACTTCATGACCTTGATGTCCGTAACACACAAGGATTCTGCTCATAGGTTTGGAGAAAAAATTGAGGCGTTTTAGAAACTAAAGGATTGCTTTTGTTGTTTGCCTGCAGATGGCAATATTATCTCGCATGTACCCTTGCAACGAATGTGCAGATCACTTCAAAGAAGTTCTAAGGTACCTAGTTTATGAGCTTTCTCGAGAGCAATAGCGATGGGGTACATTTTCTTTTTACAGAATTGTCCAGTTCTTTTTCCAATTCTGAAACTGTTCAACTTATTTGGTATGGGATTGGCTTAACATTCCCATGTGGTAGACTTCGCTAGGTGCATTTTTTAAAATGTGATTGGGGCGCACCTCAAGGGTGCTTTGGGGCGAGGCAAGGCAAAGCACCTTCGAGTGCACTACGGAGTTTACTGCTTGCGAACGCCGATGCACACACGTGGGTGTCTTGCGCCTAACACTGAGGTGCACGACGGCCGAACTTTATATGTCCTAGTCTGTGATGGACAATTTGCCACTTAGTTATAAATTATTATTTTTTTGTGATGGCGCACTTGGTGATTGACTTCCATTGTATTCTTTATTGTTGTCTCCACAAAAATCATACTATTAAACTATCCTTTTACTCCCAAAACGTAGTTCTTGCTGACACGTGACTAATTCCTTCTCCATCATTTTCTTTACCTTTCGCTGTCCTACGGGTTAGGCTTGGGGTAGTTTGGCGCCCTACCTGTTTCTCCCTTAGTACCAGCAGTATTAGCAGTTTTCACCTGTGATTTATGTGGCTACCAATTGTGTCGTGTGTTTTGGTTATCGTTTTACTTTGATGATTACTGTCTCCTTTTTCTGTACGATATGTGATGCTTCCTCTAGTACTTGTTATGTTTCTTTTCTTTTGTATGTTCTTTGGTATCTGTTACCTGTGTTGGAAGTCTTTCGGAAACTGCCTCTCTACCTGTCAGGTTTGCTTACATTCTACTCTCCACATACCCCACGTTGTGAGATTACACTGGGTATGCTGGTGGTGGTGGTGGCTGTGTACATACATCGAAAGAGTCAAGTGAAAAAAGAGATGAGTTGCAAGCAACTGAGTCAATGGTGGACATTAAAGAGCAGAAACCAATTAGTCTGCTTCCATAAAAATGCTCAAAAAGCTTATTGAGTTTCTTCCTGTATGTTAATGAACTTTGTTGCTCATGTTCTTTACAGAGCAAATCCTGTACAAGCTGGATCTCAAGCTGAATTTTCACAATGGTTATGTCACGTGCACAATGTTGTCAATAGAAGGTACTGCAGCTTCCCCTTTTTAACCCGACCAATCATAACCTTTACTTCTCTCTGCTGATAAATGAACTTGTCTAATCCCCTTTATGTTCATTATAGAAAGATTCTCTGGAGTTGAGTATTCATCCAGTGACAGAACTACTTTAGTTAATGGTTACTGTTAAATGGACCTTGCATGACTCAACCCCAATCGCTCCAGGCCATATAAAATCATGTGGGATCT
>JAJOOS010009180.1:0-17759 GCA_029582725.1 Solanum chiquidenum
ACTTACGTAAGAAGAATAATAAACCCAGAAATTCAACTCGAATTGCAATACCAAAATCTTCAAAACGAACTTAGGAAATTAAGAATTGCTAAAGTTGCCAGTTAATCTCCCAAGTCAAGAACTAGAATAAAATAACAATGTCTAACCCTTAAAAACGAGGTTTACATGCCCTATTTATAGAAAACAAGTCCTAAATAAAAAGGGAAACAAAATAAGGAAAGTTTCGTTCAGGCACGCGTCTTCAATCCACGAGACTGACTCACGGACCGTCAATGGATCTACGGTCCGTGAGTCCCTTCCGTCAGCCAGGACTTAGAAAATATTTCAGCTTAAAAAAAATCAGCTTCTCTGAAGCAAACGACGGAACTGCAGGACGGACCGTAGATCATCCCCCTCCGTGGCTCCACACTTGGAATCTTCAAAAATCAGGTACTGGAACCCTCGCAGTATCAATCTACGGATCAATAGTACGGTCCGTAGATCCATCTACGGACCGTCAATGGGCACCGTGGTTCCACAGTTGATCAGATTTCCCTTATTTGCCTCCATGCCTTGGCTGCTGATCTACGACCACCATCTACAGAGCGTCAATAGACCTACGGTACGTAGATCACCTCCGTAGATGCCATTTTCTGCATTTCTTTCAGCTGTCTCTTTAATTCCGCGCCTGAACATCTTTCCTGCAAAATATGATAAAAAACTCATAAAAACCAATACAAAAAGGCCCTAGACACACACAACTTATAAGTGAACTGTACTAGAAATACCGTAAACTCACGGTATATCACGCGCTCTGATGAAAATTCCGTCAGCGTGGTTAGCTCCGGAATGTCAAGTTTGGTCTAGATTGACCTTGCTTTTGTGTCTGGAGGTTTTTGATATTTTTCTGAGCTCTTTTGTGGTTTTTGACTTAAATTGGCGTTTGGAAGTGGGACCCACTTTTTATCGAGATGACCTCTGATGGAAATTTCGACTGCGCCGTTGAGTCCGAAATGTCGAATTTGGCATGGTTGCATATCTCATTTGCATGCACGGGGTTCTAAACGAGATCGGAGCACCCCGTCGGAGTTTTTAGTTTTTGGGAAAAATGCAGAAAATCTGCTATAAGATGCAGAAAAACCAGCAACTTTTCCCCAAATTTAAACCCTCATAACTCTCTCATCTCTCAACCGATTTGGGCGATTCAAAAGACAAAGTTGTGAGATTTTCCGAGGACAACGCGTTGGTGAGCTCGGATAGTGATTTGGGGTCCCCGTTTGAGGTAATTTTTGTAAAATACCTGCTGCCACGACCCTTTTTGTGAGCTTGATTTTGGAAGATTTTTTAGACTTGTTGTCTCAGCCTTTCTAGGTCCGATTTCAGTGATTTTTGAGGCTATCTTGAGTGGTTTTTCGAGGAGAACATCGTGGTGTTGTCACATTTCACTGTAGACCTCCAGTTTCTGGTAAATACACTGATTCAACTGCTGTCCCATTTCTAGTTTTTGAGAAAATTTGGGTTTTAGTTGCATGTTGATATTGTGTTGTTTCCGAGCCCCGAATTGTGTCCCATTTTGGGACATGAGCTGGGGGAACTGGTTAAGACCCACTTTTGGAGTTAATTCCGGAATTTCCAGCTCGGGTCCCACTTTTCCCGTTTTGACCCCAAAATTGGTTCGTCTCTGTTTGTTGTGATTTTGGTGTCTAAACAATCGTAATAACGTTGTGACTCTATTTTTGATAGCGGGGCAGCGTTTTGAGGACGATCGGAAAGGGAAAGCTCCGAAGAAGTGATTTTGGAGCGCGTGTGATCAGCCTACAGGTAGGCTGCGGTTTCCCTCCCCTAGATTGAGCTTGAGAATGTGGATGCATGTTGATTAGTTGGGATTTGGGTTGGGTTGTTATTGAATCATGCATAGGTGTTTGAAAATCATGTTTTCGGCCTATTTCGAGAATTATCGGATAACTGTGAGCATACTTTGTGTTATTAATTGACCCTCATCGCTATGTGGAGTGCTTGCATGCTTAATTTACTGTTTATTTGAAGCATGTTGAGCCTTAGTTTAGGTTTGACTAGGGCTTGCCTTAGAAATGCATGATTCAGAATCAATAGGCCTTAGTTTTACCCCGACGTCGCTCGGCCGACTTAGATCCCTGTAGACTGGTGTAGCAGACTTGAGTCTGATAGTTTGGGCCTTAGCTAGGCGATACGATTGCTCCGACTTTAGTTATCCTTATTTTCCCCAATGTTACGGTTTCACGAGTTACGTCGACGACACTAATTCTGCTTCGCGATTTGAATTTGGCTTTCGAGTCGGTTCCAAGGACTTACATCGATTGGCTAAGTGTGGACGGCGTTCCACGGACATTTATGAGCGTGGATCGATTAGGAATTTTTCAGTAGCTACATGACACTTTTATAGAGCATCCGGTTCGAGATCCGGCCTCTATTGCCCAGATACTTATATAGAGCATCCGGTTCGAGGTCCGGACTCTATTGCCCAGATACTTATATAGAGCATCCAGTTCGAGGTCTGGCCTCTATTGCCCATATACTTATACAGAGCATCCGGTTAGAGTTCCGACCTCAGATACTTGATACTTGCGATTGGTTACTTGGGTATTTCTAGTGAGCATTCGGTTCGAGGTACGGCCTCCGTACTATCAGATTCTACTAATTAGGGTTGAGGTTCTGGTTCAATGTTCTCCGTTCTTGGGTTCTTATATGCAATTCTCTTTAGTTATAGTTTTTCTGTGTACTCGTCGGGCTTATGGGGGTCCGTTCGGGTTTTTATTTAACTTGCGCACGAGTGTACCTTCTGGGCTTATGGGGGTCCAGTTAGATGTAGTTAGCTTATAGATTACTTTGGTTAGTTATTTGTACACTCGTGTGCATTCCTTTATTAGTTAGATTTTTGTTCTTGACCTCGATTTGTATATTCCTTCTTTTCATATTGCCTTTACTTTTCAAGTTCAGTCGGCCTATGATGCCTACTGGGTACCTGTGATTTTGGTACTCATGCTGCGCTCTGCATCTGTTTCGTGATGCAGGTACGGGTACTAGTAGCCAGCGTTGATCGAGCTTGGAGCAGACTGATCCGGAGATGGGGGTGAGCACACGACGTTTTGTACTATTTCAGTCTCCATCTGTATAAATAGACTTGTCTTTTACCTTTCGAGACAGTCCAGTCTCTGTTGTCCACTTTTGGGACTTGTACTCAATTTGTTAGTAGCTCTGTACTAGTGACTTCCAGGTTCTGGGAGGGATCTTTATTTGTATATATGTTTTTGGGTTGCTTCCGCCTGTTTATATTGTTATTTGCCCACTCTTGTTTAGTTTCTACCCTCAGACCCATTACTTGTTGTTCCGGGTTACGGGTTGGCTTACTTGCTGGTGGGTTATAGTAGGTGCTATCATGACTTGAGAAATCGGGTCGTGACACCCAACTACCTTAAAATAAATATTATCTCTAATGAAATGTCTAACTAATAGATACTCCATAAAGTTTCCGAATGAGGAGGACTCACCAACTACTGACCGGAATGTTGTAACCTGTCTAGCCACGAGACTGAGAGTGAATGCCTGAATCTACATCATAAAATGATGCAGTACAAAACTAGTGTATGAGTGTCATATCTTATAAAATCTTAATGATGATACAAGTGCATAAAATTAATAGTAGCTTTATTGGGGAGTTTCTTACAACCGACAGACACCATGTGATCTGGTGATATCGAATGATACTAGTTGGGTGGGATTCCCTATACTTTGCCAAAGTATAAAACCTGACTATATAATGTGGATCCACTAACTGAGCCTCAAAGAGTACATGATTTGATCGTCAAAGCGGCATACTCAAATTTTACGGTGGCACGTAGTTATGAGACTTGAATTTTCTAAACATGCGTCTCGATACTAAATAATCATCACAACACAATATACTTATATGATATGCTCATAATTTGATAAACTGTCTGTCTGAGTAAAAGGTGATACAGAGCTCAAACTTTTTAAAATATATCTTTCAAAATCATGCTTATAACTTAAATCATGAGAAAGTCTCTTAGAACTTGTATATAGCTCGTAGATATTGAAATATAGTTTTCAAAATAACATAAAGACTTTAAAATCATGTGCTGAAATATAAGTTTCATGAAATCATAACAATATCATGCCAATAAATCATAAGAATGACAATGAAAAATCTTGCTAAGTATAAGAAAACTACAATAATCAAGAATCTATAATCATAAATAACTAATCCAAGAAATCATGCATTTTGGTCATAAATGTGATGAATTCTCTAGTGAGTTTGATAATCCTAATTATAAAATTAAGTTCATGAAAATTGAGAAAAATGTTGGACATAAGGATGGAACGAATTCCCCATTTAAGTCTTACATACCTTAGTAGGAAAGCTTGATGGAGAATCTTGAAAGATGAACCTTAGCATTGATGCTTCTTGAAGTTCTTGAGCATAAATTTAGGAGTGGATGAGAGAGTTTTGATTATAAAAAATAATGTTCTACATGTTTAGGGCCATTTAGATGACTCCCTAAAGGTTTTTAGGAAAAAAAATACCCTTAAAAAAATAACAAGAGCTGGAGGACGAAATTTAATTCGAGGGGACAGTGAAGTCTATTTTCTCTCCGTATCGCACAGACATCGCAGAGTATTTTACAGGTTAGAGCGTCTCTAGTAAACAAATGATAACTTTTTACTCAAACTCGAATTAGTGCAAACTTGGTGGTGTTGGAAAGAAGACTCATAAATCTTTAATTTGATAGGCTTGGGCCACCTAACTCTTCATATTCTAAGAGATATGCTAGTTTGAATGTGATTCTTATATGAACTCATGCAAAAAGTTAGCCGATAGAAATGCTTTGAATTTGACTTAGTTTTTGAGGTACCTTACGACCTTAAACTACACCCGATATACTTAGTACACTATTTAAGGGACTTGACATACATTTACAACATAGAAATCATCGTATTCAGATTTATATGAATACACATGATGGTTCAAATCTTTGCTTAGGTGTTGAGAGGCGTTACAATTTCTACTTTTTGTTTCTTGCGTTCCACTAGAAATTATTAATTTACCCTCATGGATGGCCAGTCAGCACAAAGTTAAAACAACACATGAATGGTATATTCTCCTAAACAATCAATAAGTAAGCATACAATGTTCACACTGTAACACCTCACTTTTTGAAAGAACTAGAAAGACTTAGAATTGGAAAGAAGCCATTTTTGGAAACAATCAAATTTGGAAAATTTGACAAAGTTAAGCTAAGTATGAGTTTTTAGTTGACTTCAAACGACCATAACTCCTAGCTCAGGATGGGTTAGGTGTGATACCAGATACCGTGGGAAATATCTTTGAATTCTCTTTCCAATGCCACCGAGTTTGCTCAGTTTTGAGTTCGTATGAGGGAGATATGTCCATTCGAAGTTAGGCTGTCTAGATAAGGAAAGTCAAAACCGGATTTTAGGAGGGTATTATGGTCTTTTCTCTACCGAATTTATTAAATTAGTTTTTGGTAATTAGGTTGGGTACAAAATTGATTGGATTCAATTTACGCTTCATAAAAATAAGTTAGGGTTTTGAGAGAAGAGAAAAGAAAAGGAGAAAAGAGGAGAGGATCAAAACGTTCGTCGAGATTCTTGCATTTTGTTGCAGATTTTTGCCATGGGTTTAATCCCTAAGATGTATGTAAGCTTCCATAGTGTTGAGTTTGTTCACCCATACGCCAATCATGTTATTTTCAGCGAAATTTCATTCTTGAAGTTGAAAGATTAGTGTTCTTGATGAGTTATTGTGAAGTATTCTTGAAGTTCATCCTAAATCTTTTTGTGTTGGGGTTTTGATGATTTCTTGAGATGGAAGTGAGTGTTTTGAGGGTTTTATTGAGTAGATTAGAGTGTACTTATGTCAAGTAATCGAATCCAAGTGATTGGGGAAGAAACCGTTCGATTTTAGGCGAGTTACGGTGAGAAAACGAGCAAAATAATTCGTCGGGTTTTTTGGGTTGGGACTTGACGTGTCGCGCCAGCCAGTGCGCCCTAAATTATGTTCTAAAGTTTAAGGGCTGGCGCCCCACGTCTATCATGCCCCGATCCTACACCCTGAGCGGAACTGGCACTCGAGAACCATTGTTGGCCCCAAGCGAACTCTTGGCCAGACTTACTTACTCAACGTAAGACTTAATTCAACAACAAAAAGTCGATGCAATAAACTGGAATGTTATAATGGAACATTCAACTTGGACATTAAGGCAAACTCAAGTCTTAACATAAGATAATGACAATGAAAAGACTAAAGAGCTAACATCTGTCTGTCTATGAAACCTCTAAAACAACTGAGATGGATGTCGGGACAAACCCCACGACATTCTAATGAACTAATAAAATAACTGAAAGCAATAAAAAGGAGTCCTCCGGAACACAATGAGGCTCACCAACTGACTCTGGAGTGCTCATTGGATCAACGATGTGCTGGATGCCGATCCTAGTTACTTGTGTTTGCATCATAATAAGATATAGGCCAAGTGGCATCAGCACATTGAATGTACGAGTATGCGAGATGGAATGCTAAACACAACATAGGCTAGAAAAGAATCTGAAGAACTTACTTGGCTCAACTAAACTCAACATAACTGAACTCATTTCAATATAAAGCAGTTTAAAACAAGTGCAATATAAAGAAAAGTTGTTTAAAACATGATGTCAACTCTGTGTGTATGCAAAGATACATATAACTCTTAGATGTATGTAAAAATACAAATACACTTTGTATTTTAAAATACAATTACTTTTCTGGGAGTTTCTCTAACCGACAACCATCACGTAAGAGCTATTATGATGATACATAGTTTTGCCTCACACTGCTAGGGTCGTCCTATACCTTGCCAAGGGTATAGAACCTGAACTACTAAGTTGATCCACTAGTCTATGCTAAAAAACACTAAAGGAAATATCTAAAAAGTATGACCCTTTTCTACCCATGATGGCTACATGGTTTATGGGGCTGTGAGTTGTCTGAACTCTCCCTAATATCGGTGCTCAATACTCCTCCCAAAAATGTGGTATTAGCTCTTATGTTTAAAAACATACTTCTTTCTGTGATTTGAGATAATTGCTCAAAAACTTAGCTCAAAGGCTATCTTGAAAATCATAGTTTCCTTTCTTGCTTCATTTAGAAAGCGATTACTCTTTTCTGAAAACTAGCTTAAAGGCTTTTTGGAAATCAAGGTTTCCTTTCTTGTTTAAATGTGAACACATTTTACTCTTTAGGAATACATAGTCCCGATATCCTTCTTTTGAAGAAATGAACTCAACTCTTTACTCTTTGCTTAACTTGAAACTTAAGTCTTTAAACAAAGTTAAAACGTTTGTGAAAGACTTTTGAAAACTTTATAAACTTCTCTTGACTTGACTTCTACTTCTCTTGACTTTGATCTTAACTTTTCTTGAATTGAATTATGGATTCAAGGTTCATGATCTCATGTTTATGGATGATTTCATGATGTTTAGCTGTACCTTAGAGTGTTGGAATCAACTAGAAAAGATAGGGACATTGCTAAGGAACAAGTACTAAAAGGTGGGGAACGAATGGGGAGAACTGGTGTCCCTGGCGCTCTGAGAGGCGCGGGGCGCCAGCCCTCAAAGTTCAGAGACTGACTTGGGGCGCTCTGTCTGGTGCGGCACCCCAAGGTCAAAGTTCAGAGAGCCTCTCATGGGGCTCTGAGAGGCGCGACGCCCCAAGCCCCAGCCTAGGTGAACTCCGACTTTTCTTACTCGTTTTTCATCTCTAAACCCTCTAAAATTCAATTGTTCTTTCCCCAAATACTTAGAATCATTTATACCCTCAATATATACTATATTCAAACCGAAATTACACCCAGAAACATGAATCAAAGCGCAAGAAACTTCAACAAAACAACCCACAAGAATTCAAACGAATTTCATCAAGAACTCAAAGGATTTACTTTCAAATAAAACATATTTCGCTGAATTGAATCATGATTGGTGCGTGGGTGAACTAACCCAACGCTATGTGATCTCACATACCTCGTATGGATCACCCCTTGATGAAATCCACAAGTTAAACTCGACGATCTTGACGAATCTTGCTTTCTCTTCTCCTTTCTCCTCTTTTCTCCTTTCTCCAAGCCCTAGCGTGAAATTCACTTTTTTCTCAACTGAACAAAATCTGAATTTACCCCAATTAAACTCCTAAAAATGAATTAATTAATTTGTATAAGGAAAAGACCAAACTACCCTTCTAAATCCAATTTTAGACTTTCCTTATTCGAACAACCCAACTTCCAATGGGCATAACTCACTCATACGAACTCGGAATCACGCAAACTTGGTGGCGTTGGAAAGATCATTCTAAGAGATTTTCTACCATATCTGGAAGTACACCTAAATCATCTTGAATTAGAAGTTATGGCAGATTGAAGTTGACCAAAACTCAACTCATTCTAACTTCAGAAAATTTCCAGATTTTCATTCTTTCCAAAAATGACTATTTCCAATTATTACCTCCTTCCTAGTTATTTCAAATTGTGAGATGTTACAGTACAACTCAGTGCGTCAGGGTCGCCTTCCCCGTTCAATTTGCAATCGGTCGCTCCGTTTTAGTTCTTTTGAAGGGTACTTTCACTCCTTTTTTATTTTCACTACTCTAAGCTACTTCTAAACACCTAGAAATCATTCATAACATGATAATAACCTTGAATTAATAATTAAAATTCAAGGTAGAGTTAAGAGTTAAGTTTTGATAATTCTTTCGAACATTTTAAGAAAGTCTTTTTGAGTCCTTTTGTAGAGTCTTCTACAACTTCTAGTAACTTGTTTCAATACTCGAGCCAGTGAGTATGAAAAAGAGGATAATTTGTTGATGAGTCTACTTTATCATCACGATATCTTTCATATCACGAACCAGAACTCTTGAATTCATAATTCACATTCAAGAGAGAGTTAAGAGTAGAGTTCAAGAAAGTCCTTGAGTTCAATTGTGAATCCTTTAAGATCAACTATCGATTTGAGCTAAGTTTTGAGGAAGTAAGTATAAGAATGAGAAGAGTCGGATACACGAGTTACATATTGTTATGTAGACCCTCGAGTCGAGTCGTTCATGCCCATAAATTCCACATGAACTCCATAAGTTGAGTATCTTTGAGAGGAGTAGTATATTCAAGTTCTAAGTCTTGAGTATTGAGTTCCTAACCCTTATGAGATTATATTCCTAATCATGGAACTATTACATGTTACCCATGAAGTCCTTAAGTTGAATAGTTCATGCCCATAATTCCGCATAAACCATATGAGTCGCGAAATCTTGAGATGAGGAGTATCATTGAGTCCTTGAGTTGAGTTGTTCATGCCCATAAATCTGCATGAAGCTTATGAGTTAAGCATTCTTGAAATGAGTAGTATCATTGAAGTTCTTGAGTTCTGAATTGTTGAGTTTCAAGTATTGAGTTCTTTGTATGGTTATTTAAAACCTTGAATTGAGTCGTTCACATCAATCATTCAGCATGAATCTTATTTTGAGAAGTCTTTTACAACTTTTTCTAAACTTGTTTTAAGACTTGAGCACTTGAGTTGAGAAAGAGTAGAGTCGAGTTCATTTTTCCTAAAAATGATATATGGGAACTAAGTACTCCCAAGAGTAAATGTTTTCACACTTAAAAAAAGAGGAAACTGAGATTTCCAAAAGAGTTTTTGAGCAGTTGAGTAACATCTCTTTTTAGAGAAAGATTTTGAGTAATAATCTCAAACCACAGAAAGAGTTATATTTTTAAAACGTATGAGTTGAGTATATTTTGGGAGTAGTATTGAGGACCAATATGGGGACGAGTTCAGATAACTTAAGTCTCCATAAACCATGTAGCCGACGGGGGTAGAAAGGGCCATACTTTTTAGATGATTCCTTAGTGCTTTTTAGCACAGACTAGTGGATCCACTTAGTTGAGAGGTCTTATACCTTGGCAAAGTAAAGGACAGTTCTGGCCGCGTGGGCGAGACGTTGTATCATCACATAGCTCATAGTGATGGTTGTCGGTTAGAGAAACTCCCACAAAGTTATATTGTATTTTTATATATACACCGAGTATTATTGTATTTTTCAATACATTGAGTTGCTATCTACAGTTTTCTTTCCATATATATTGTATCTTTTACTATTGCTTTATCGTTGAGTATCATGAGTTGAGTATTTCGAGTTGAGTATCTTAAGTTGAGTATCTTGAGTTGAGTACCTTCGAGTTGAATATCTTGAGTTGAGTATCTTATGTTGATCTGTGCTTCATTGTGTCGAGTACCTTATTGTTGAGTTTCACTGAGTTGAGTATCTTATCCTTGAGTACTTTTGAGTTGAGTAAGTTTGAGTAGTTTTGAGTATCCTTGAGTATTCCTTGAGTTGAGTAAGTTTGAAAAGAGGTAAATATGTTTCCTTTTTATCAAGTTCAAGCTTATGTTTATGCTTTAGAATTCCCCTTACATGCTCGTACATTCCACGTACTGAGCCATTTGGCCTGCATCGTTTCATGATGCAAATACAGGTATTCAGGTTCATCAACAGGATCTTCGTTGATACCACATGGAGTTCTAGTTAGCTATGGTGAGCCTTCTTGCTTCTGGAGGGTTCCACTTTTACTTTCAGTTATATCAGTTGTTAGGATTTTGTGTGTCTTGTTCCGACTTTCATCTTTGTCATTTAGAGGCTTCATAGATAGACAGTAGAGTTTCAGAAGTCTGTTCATTTAATTTGTTAAATGTTTTAAAGACTTAAGTTGCCTATTTTATGGAGAGTTGAATAATTTATTTTATTCAGAGTTTTTCATTTGAGTTAAAGCTTTGTATTTGAGTTTCATGAATTTTTATTCAGTTTTTAAGCTTTGTATGCTTGAGTTAGTCTTCCGCTTGTAGTCAGCCAGGATGAGGGTTCGCTTGGGGACCAACAATGGTTCTCGAGTGTCGACCACGTCCAGGGTGTAGGCTCGGGTTGTGACACATACATTGAGATAAAAGGTTTTTAGTGACTCATGCTTTGAATACACAAGATTAAAATCACAAGTAAACAAGAAATTAGCTTTGCTCTTGCACTATGCTAGCTCCTAATATCCTTGTCCTCTTTTATAATGCCTGAAACACCTTTGAGGGTCTACCAAGCCATACTAGAAAAAGGCTTGAAATTAGACCAAATTGAGGTCTTATAATAAGATGATATTTGGACTTAGAGTAGTGAGTTCATTATTTGTAGCCCAGTCAGGGGACTAGCCCAACAAATTTGGATATTTAATCAAAGGATTAATTATTTGGGTAAATATATTTAATAAATTATTGCTTATAAATTTACTTTTTAATTGTTACCGTCTATATGTATTTGCTTATAAATATACTTTTTAATTGTTACCGTGTATATATATATATATATATACATATATATATATTACTCGGTACTCACCTCCCTCTCTCTTTCTCTCTCTCTATATAATACTTCATGTACTCTATTCGTTTTACGTAACTTGATCCATGTTGAATTATGTTAGCACTCCCCTTAAAATATTATTTATCAGAAATTTTACTTTAATAAATTAATCTTATTATTTATGATTTAATAATTTAAATTTGATCACAAGTATTTTATGTAGTAATTTAATGATAAGTATGGTATTGAAAAAAACAGTAAATTTCTTTTAATTTGATAAAATTAACAAGTCAAAAAGAGAAAATCACATTTAATATAAAGGTCAAATAAAATGACTTTAAGGAAAAAGTTATTAGTGATAAGGATGGTATTAAAAGATTATTTATATCTACTTATTTCATCCCTTTATAAATAACTAATATTATTTCTATTTTGATACTAAGCTCTAAACTCTAAAAACATATATTAATCAAGGAAGAATATTCCTCAAATGGAGTTTCCCAAGTTTTTAATTGTTTTCCTTCTCTTAATTGTTCCATTTTCAACTGCATCAAATCCACTTGGTAAATCACATAACATACTTATATTTATATTTTTTCATGTTAATTTATTTTTTCTTTTTTGTTAATTAATTATTAATTATTATTTTAAAATGTTAGGTGCAACAAATGACCCTGGTAAGGCATTTTGCTTTAAGGCATGCACGCCTGATTTTACAGTTGAAGATTGCAAATTTGAGTGCAAAGGACGAAAATTTCCATATGGATCATGCGATTTACAGCGTTGTTGTTGTCACGAACAACCTCAATTAAGCTAATGCATGTATTAAATCAATATATTTTATAAAAATATTATAAGATTAATCTTTAATGGAAAAATGATCTTTATTTACTCTTCTCATTATCATTACTACTAATATTAAGATACTTTCTTTTTCGTTTATATAGAAAATAACCTCTGTATCTCATACAAAGTGGGGTAGAGGCGGATTCAAATTTGAAAATTGTAAATGTGACACTGGCCAACATGATCAAGTTTAGATTTCGATTTGAATTATTCATCATTTCAATTTATATGAACAAATCGATTGAACGAAAAAATGTAATAATTATGACAATATGGCGCAAATCATAAAATTTGCAAAGATGACTTTGGGAGGAAGAAGCTTATGCTATGTTAAGTTTTAACTTAATGAGCTTGAGCAAATACATAAAAGATAAAAAAGTAGTCCAGATTTTTTTAGAAATTAATAAAGCTAGTCAACAATAATTAATTGATTAGTTAAAAGCAGGTCAAAAGGTATTAAGATTAAAAAAAAAAGGGTAAAAATTGAGGGCCAAAATCGATGGACGGCCAAACCAATAAAAAATTGACGAACTCGACTATGTTAGGAAATTGATGGGTCTATTTAATAAAATTGATGGACTGCCCTGGTTAAAATCAAGGGACGTTCGTCAATTATCTTACATAAGAAATCGAGGGACAACATTAAGGTTTAACTAAAGGTATGTTTGGCACGGAGAAAAATAACAATTGTAATCTCAACACAGAGAAATTACTGCACTTTATAGAGGCTCTTGAAGCTGTGCAAGCAGCAATTGTACAGTTTGCTATAAATGAGTCATTTGTTGGGTTTTATTTACCCTTAATTTCTTACCATAAATAGGTTTTCCTTTTAGGAAAAAGTTTAAGATTTAACTAATCCTTTTCTTGTAGGAAAATGTTTAGGACTCTATAAATATAGGCTTGTTCCTTCTAACTTAATCAGCATTCACAATGTAGTCTTAAGGGCTTTGAGAGTTTTGGTTAGAGGGAGAATTTGTGGGTCACAAGCTTGATACGTTATCACTTGTGTGAACCTCCCATGTATTCTGAGTGTATTTTGTACTCTCATATTTATAGTGGATTGCTCATCTCCTTTGTGGACGTAGGTCGATTGACCGAACCACGTTAAATCTGTCTCTTTTAGTGTGTTTCTCGTTTGTCTTATTACTCGTGGTCATTCGAGGTTTGCTTTGCTAGCTTTCGCATGACACCTGCTTATTTTCGGTCCTAACATCATTATCATAGTAGAGCAAGCAAAGGTTCAAGATTTGAGTCTTGCCGTCACTTATTGTAAGATATAACGTACGTCTTATGTTTTGTGATATAATTTTTTTTTACAAAATCGATCATGCATTAGTATATGAAGAGATACTGCAATAAGCTTCCTTCTTAATCTGACAATACATGCAAAAATGTGTATAAGGAGTTGTTGTCATTATGATTAGCTAGACAACAAAGTTTATATGAGAAATTCTTGAAGGATCTAAAAAATTTAAAGGGATTCTAAATTGATTATCCAATTGATGTAATATCATTTCACATAAAAGAAAGATCAATTTCGATCACATAAAAATGATAAGGAAATACCACGTCTAAATGTAATTGGTGCATTTATATGCTATTACTATTCATAAGAAAATGTTTTCTTGTTGTAACGATCCGTTAGGTCGTTTCGAAGACTAGATCATTATCTTTCATAAAAGACTCCTCCGATAGATTCTAAATGAATATTTTGGATCATATATTAACTATTGTTATTTAATTGACAGGTAATATTAAATATTCTATTTAGTTAGTGGTTAATGGGCCAAGTCCATGATTCATTTAAGGAAAAACTACATAAATGAGCCACAAAACTTAAAATAATTACAAAATCATATCCCAATTCAAAGTAACTCAAGAAATACTCATTCTCTCAAAAAAAAAATTACAACCCATACTCCCCATTCATTAAGGCTGATAATTTTCGTTTAACTGATACTAAATCAGTATCATATATTGTATTGGTATCATTAAGGCTGATAATTTCTCTTAACTGTTACTAAATCAGTATGTATTTATTGTATTGGTATTATCAAGGTTTCTTGTTCTCATTAGTCAATGATATTATAAGAGTATATGTATATTATTGTGGTATCATTAAGGTTTCTTGTTCATAAATTACTCATTAGTCAATGATACTATATATATATATATATATATACTGATTTAGTATTAAGCGAAATTATTAGCCTTAATGATACTGATTAGTATCAGTTAAGCGAAATTAGTTGGGAGTATATAGTGTAATTATGTAGTGGAGTATGAATGTAAATAAATATATGTTTGTAATTATTTTGCTTTTATGGGGTATTTGCTTAATTTTCCCTTTATTTAATACCCTTACCACTTGACCCATATGTAAAACCTAAATTAAATTTAAAAAGGTCATTATTATTTTGTTTGTTAAATCATAAATCGTTCGCGGCTTAAATCCTCACAAAATAAGAACAAGAAGACTTAAGGCAATCACCACTCACTAGTAAATCTTGTTTATCGTATATTTGTTGCTTAGTTGATGGATAACAATTATAAAATTAATATTTTTTTGTTGAAAAAGGTTGAAATTGGAAATTTGGTTCCTGGTCATCATAGGTTTATTGAGTATTTAGTTATTATATTATGGTTCAAGTTTTGATATATTGAGATAGATAATTAAATGTTAGGTGTATTGTATTATATAAATTTTATTTAAGTTATGATAATTGGAGGTATTGAGACTTACCCTTAGACTTTAACTATAGGAAATTAATTATAGATTTGGGTGAGTTATTTGGTCTATGCTAGACATATAGTAATATGAGTGTCTATAGACGTTTACTTATGAATTATGTATACCTGATAGATTGGAAATAATTTGAGGCATTGAAGAAGAGAAAAACATTGGGAAATTAGCTTGCTTGACTTCGACTCTTTGGTGGAGGTATGTTATGGTTTATTTTATGTGATATAGAGACTTTTAATAGTGATTGATAGTCACTGAATGATATTGTGAAATTTTCTATGTACTTGGTTGTTGTGGTTTGGATAATTCACGTGTTGTTGTGGTTGGTCTATAATTTCAAGACAACAAAATTCATAATTTTGAACTTGTTCTATTAAAGTGATGTCTTGAATAAAGAAGGCTTGATGAAACAATGTTAATGAAGTGGAAAGTGATGATAAAGAATAAGAAATTAACTATGTTGTTGGATCGGGTGACACGAGCCGACACAATATATTTGGATCAGGTGCCACGAACCGGCACGATATATTTGGATTAGGTGCCACGAACCGGCATGATATATATTTGGATAGGGTGCCACGAACCGACACAATATTATTGTATTGGGTGTCACGTTCCGACACGATAACAATAAAGAAAAACATATAAAAACAACTTAATGTACCCAATCTCAAAGAACCCATTTTCCGAAAGAGTGTGGTGTAAAGGCATGAGTCCTCATATGTGTTCTTGATATTGTGGATTGATTACGTACTTGCTTCAGTGTTGTTGTCACTTGTTCATGTTGTTTGTTGCTTGCCACCTGCTAAGTGTTATAGTTGATTTCATATTATTACTTTATACATATTGGTTTATATTTTGAGTCGGTTGATGATATATACTCGGTGCATGTTGCCCTGCACTGTCCCCTACTTGTATTTTTCTTCGTGTTCCTTTTGTGAAGTGCAACGAGTGTACCAGCGGCTTCTACTCGCCCTCAGCACTAGCCAATCTCCAGCACACAGGTTCCAAGGTGAGTTATTCAATCTAGATCGTGTTGAATTCTCTAGATCATGGAATAATGTCCTTAGTTTCGTACACAAACTATCTTATTTATTTATTTTGGTATCTTTGATACTTTTAGACTTGGTATTTTGGAATTAGATGTCCTTGATGTGATGACTTTCAGATTTTGGGAATGATACTGTGACATCTTGCAATTTGAAATAACTATGAAGAAGCTTGAAATTGGAAATAGACATTTTTTGGAAAGAATTCAAAATCTGGAAACTTGGTTAAGTATGGAAAAAAAGTGAATTTTTGGTCAACTTCAAACAGTCATAACTCCTAGCTCAGGATGAGTTAGGTGTATTTCAAGTTATGTTTGGAAAGCTCTTGGAAGGATCTTTCCAACGCCGCCGAGTTTTCTCAATTCCGAGTTCGTATGAGTGAGTTATGTCCTTTGAAAGTTGAGTTGTTGACATAGGGCAGTTTAGTCCGAATTTTTAAGGGTATTTTTGTCTTTTCCCTAATCATTTCTTTTGGTTATATTAAGGGTTTAGACTGATTTTAAATCAGTTTTCCCTTTGAAAAGTGAGAGTGAGGGTTTGTGAGTGAAGAGAGAAAGAAGAGGAAAAAGAGAAGAGCAAGCAAGGTTCGTCAAGATCGATGTGGTTTTCGTCGGGAGTGATCCCTATTAAGGTATGTGAGATCATAGTGTTGAGTTGGTTCATTCCCCCACACGCCAAACTCGTTTTAATTTCAAGAAAATGATTGGTTGTGGTTGTTGAAATCTGGTGGTTGTGTTGAAGCTTCTTGTTGGTTTGGTGCATGTTTCCGGTTGTGATTTCGAGTTGAATCTATTGTATGTTAAGGGGTTTTATGATTCTAAGTGTTCGGGGCTGGAACCTTTGAAGTTGAGAAGGTTTAGAGTTGAAAAAAACAAAGGAGAAAAGTCGGATTTTCAGGGAAAAAGGTTGGGGTGTCGCGCCAGCCAGTGCGCCCCAAAAGGGACTCTGAAGTTTCCCCCTTGGGGCGGCGCGCCATGCAGAGCGCCAAGGACGCCAATCCTTCCCATTCATTCCCCACTTTTTCATACATGTTCCTTGGTAATGTACCTATGTTTTATAGTTGTTTTCAACACTCTAAGGTACACCTAGACATCACGAACTCATCTATAAACATGAGATCATTGCCCGTGAATCCATAATTCAATTCAAGGAAAGTCAGGATCAAAGTCAAGTGAAGTTAGAGTCAATCTTAGAAGTTAAGAAGTAAGTCAAAGCAAGTTTCTTAAAGTTTTTCAAGAGTCTTTATTGAACGTTTTAACTTCGTTTTAAGGCTCAAGTTTCAAGTTAAGCCAAGAGTATAGAGTTGAATTTATTTTTCCAAAAGTTATAGGGAACTAAGTATTCCCAAAGAAGTTTATAAATGTTTTTACATTTGAGTAAGCAAGGAATTATGTTTTCCAAGAGAGCCTTTGGGCTAAGCTTTGAGTAATTTTCTCAAACTAAAGAAAGATGTGTTTAAAACACTTATGAGCTAAAGTATTTTTGGGAGTAGTATTGAGCACCGAATTGGGGACGCGAGTTCATATTAACTCAACTCTCCATAAGAACCATGTAGCCAACATGGGACTTAACAGGTCATTCTTTTTAGATGATCACATAAATTAAGCTAGTGGATCCACTAAGTAAAGTAAGGTCCTATATCACGGCAAGGTATAGGATGGTCCTTGGGCAACGTGAGGTAAAACGTTGTATCATCACT